>JARBJD010000623.1:0-28009 GCA_033064195.1 Blattamonas nauphoetae | reverse complement strand
TGAAAAAGTTTGAACAGAACTGAGTATGAATGAAGTGGTAAAAAGGATAAACAACGAGAAAACAAGACGGAAGTGGGACCAAAATGAGATGGTAACGAATGAGAATGAGGTTACAATTCAACCAAAAACAGCTAAAAACAAGAGTGAAATAAGATAAAATGAGAGTGATGATGAAGAATACATGCTTTTTACCTAGATCTGCAGTTGTGAATCGCTCAATATCTCTGCAAAAGTCCGAAATTTTCAAAAACGGAGCATACCACGATGATCCTGGACATCAGAGGAATCAGAATCGCGAAGAATTACAACAAAACGAGCATAGTTGAGAAATCAGTGATCGAACCCATTGATCCTCGTTTCTGGAGAAAAATCCAAAACTGAGAAAACAACGAATGAAAATCTAATTCGGAATTTTTTTAATTTGTATTAAATGAATCCAACTGAAATGTACAAGGAAAGACGTCGAGTATGTTCAGAACAAGCATTAATTGAATCAATGAGAGAAGAGAACTGTTCGCTAGTCTCTGAGTATGTCAGAAATAATGTGCCGGTGACGTATGTTCATGAGGGAATGTCATTTTTATTTTCAATGAAAGAGCAAACAAAATGAATCGACAAAATACAATTCACAAATGATTGAGAAAATGATTGATCATAATCTCTCAACAACTAACGAGAATTCGGCAGTGATTGAATCACTTCAGAAGACAGAAGCACAGCAGACAGCGATATCTTCAATCCAAAAGTGGTGAGCACAAATGGATCGATCACGACACCAACAATAGGAGGATTGATCAATGTGAATGGAGCGAAGTGGAATATATCAGAAGGATCACTTCCAAAGTATCCTGGAACATATCCAGCTTCAACATTTAAGTCTGGCATTTCAATTTCACAATCGATTTCAGAAACCTCAGGAATTCAGTTCAATGGTGATGGCATTATTATGTGGTCACCGTGTGACTCACCAGCTTTGTATTACTATGACGAGGATACAGGTTCAGGAGTGTTTTCAATATCATCAACTGGAAGTTTTTCTCAGCTTTCAGACAGAAGAGTCAAAGGAATATTGTTCCATACCTGATGTTCTTGAGCAACTGAATAAAGTCGAAATTGTGCAGTATCAGTTCAACACATTCGACTCGAAGATCAACAAAGTGACAAAACAACTTGAGAATGCGACTGATGAAGAACACTTGAAGAATTGCAAAGAGAAATGTGAATGTCTGAAGAAGGAAAGTGAGAAGAAACACATTGGTGTGATTGCACAACAGATCCAAGAAATCTTTCCTGAAGTCGTGAATGATTCGAATCGGACTGTCTTCAAGTTGATTATGCAGAACTCTCTTGCTTCTGTATCAAAGCCATACAGGAACTGAGTAGCATTGTCGGTCAACAACAGACACTCATCACCATCACCTCGAATGTTGTTGACATGAACTCCACGATGATTTATCAGATCATTGATTGCAGTCTTGACTTTGCTCCATGATTTATCCAGAACAGGAATGACAACCAGGTATTTAGTGTGAATGTTGATTGCGAAGAGGTATATCTGAAGTACTGTTTTCGACGTTGGTGATTGGATAAATACAAGATCAATTTCCCAGGATCCAAACTTGGGAGAAAAGTATGGTCTATCACAATTCTGAGGAACCTTTCTGTCTGATGTCTTCTGTGGATCACCTGTAATTGCTTTCGACATGAATTGCATCTTCGATCGAAAAGGATACACGATTTTCTCTGTTGGTTTTGGAATCATTGGTGGATCAATTCTCATTCTGTCACTTCCTTTTTCTCTCTTGATTTTCCTCGGATGTGCAGCACTCCATCTATGATCATATTCCTCATACCAATCCTGAAATGATCTTCCTCCGAATGGTATTTGTTTTGTGTGAGTCAGAATGAAGTCAATATCATCGTTCGCAATTTTTCTGTAAATTGAGGCTCGAACAAAAGTGTCTCTGTTCATTTTATTTGCATCAAGAATGTGTGAGGTAATGAAGTGTTCCATTTGCTTTTGATTATTCAATAGTGAGTTCTCAGCTTTGATCTGTTCATCTTCTGAATCGTTTATCTGTTGATGATCAAACAATCCTTTCATTTGTGCCAACTTATTGAGCACTTGCTGTGTCGTAGGTTCATACTGTCTGATCTCCCTCACTGGGTGGTTGAACACGGTTGGTGTGAAGAAGGGATTTCTCTCTATTGGATCCTGCATCTGGGTCGTTCCCACTCAGAATCGACACCCCATTTTTATTGGATTTATTTACTCCTTTTTTCAAAATCAACATAAAAATTGGGGCAAAACCTTATTTGAGTTGTATTTCTCCGATTCTGAAGAAAAGTGCGGCAATGGGTTGATCACACCGATGGAGTTGATTTCACGAGTTCAGGAAACAATGGTCACTATAAGGTACAGAGCTCAAATTACGAGGTAAAATGGAAGAGATGCCGATGGCTCAATGATGAGAAATTAAAGGACAGATAATGTTAACAAGTTCGACAAGAAAACAACACCCAACGCGATGGCAACTCCTTCAGTGTGCCTCTCTAGTGTAGTTCTCGGCACAGCTTGAGAACCGTGAATGTGTCGGTGTTGGCTGTGTAAGAGTGGGTTCTGGCTGTGCAGATCGTCTGTCGAGGGTTGGGCACAGATCACTCCTGTTTTTCTTGAGTCTGACGATCAGACGACGCGCCGTTTGAAGGTGACGGTCGTGGACTTGGTGTCAGAGCGATGAGAGAGGCATACGAGAGGAGTCGCGATTGACGAGACACTTTCACTGGTTTGTTGTTGGCAGTTGGTTTGAGGAGAGAAGTCGAGACACTGCCTTCCTTCGGAGCAGCTCGAATACCATGCCGTTGTGTCTGATGACGAAGAGACGAGGGAGGATGAACGGCGATGTCTGGAGCGATGCGAGTGATGTCTGCCCGATCTGTGTCGACGTCGTGATGAGTGTGTCCACTGCGAGCTGGATTTGGGGCGCGTGGAGAGCAGACAGACGAGTAATCCAGCGCTGAGTGGAGATTTATAGTTCCGAAGTGATTGCTTAAGTCTGGGAAGGAGTGACGGACGAAGCTCGTGCGAGTTGTGCTGCTTTTCACTTTGCCTTTCTCGCTTCGTCAATCTCCTGCTCCGCAATCCGCTCCTTCTTCAGCTTCTTCTCCTTCAGCTTCTTCTCCATGAACTCCAATTCCTTTCTGTCCGAAGAGCGAAGGGAAGAACGCGCCAGGTACCCGTTTTGGAGGTGTCGCATTCTTCATCGTGCGTGCTGTCACCCAACACGCTGTCCCATCCAACGCGGTGAAGAACACCCGGCGGGCAGTGTGTGGGCGTTTCGAGGAATACGCTTCGGTCAATTCGGTGACGACAGGTGCGACTGGAATGGACGACGATGCTTTCAAAACAGGCGAGAGGAGAAGCGAGGCGTGTGACGAACTTGAAGACGTCGCACTGGACTGTCGCTGTTCGTTGCTCGACGTGGACGAGTTCGAGGGATTCGTCATACCTGACAGAATTGGGGTGGCTCGCATTGAAGGTCTGACAGTTATCGACCCATCTGTTGTCTTGAAGAAGAGGATAGGCAGGCGTATGGGAGGACCGAACTTGGCTGCTGGCTTCTTCGTCGAGTGCTCGCAGTCGACAGTCACGTGCCGACGGGAGTGAAGTGGATGTGCTTGTTGTCTGGTTCGGTGATCACAATCTTCTTCTTCTCAGCCGAGTTCCCTGGATCGACAATGCGATGTCCTCTGACCTGTTGAACTGGTTGAGGAACGACCAGATCTTCTTCTGGACGAGTGAGATGAGGATGCGCGGCGAGTTGGGGTGCTCCACACAATATCGCCTTCATCGGAGCGAGGGACTCGGTTTCTTGTTCGTACTTCTCAACCAGCTTCGGGCTGTCTCCGAATGCGAAAGAGTGGAAGACTCGAGTCCCATCCGCGTGATGGACAACCCGCTCTCCGGTGTTGTGCTGCACAATTGAGACTCTGTCTACACGCGTGCGGACACTCGTTGTCTCGTCGCTGTTGATGGCCTCGACAGATCGAATCGGAGGAAGAGCGGACGGATTGAGTGTGGAGGAGGCGGGGAGCAGGAAGAACGCTGGAAGGTGCTGAGTGATGGCGTTGAGATTGTGAGGAAGCGTCTGGAGCGATCGTTCTCTTCTCTGAGTTGTGGTTTCGCGATGGCGCAGCTCTCTTCCGCTGCTTGGTCGATCGGAAGATGAGACGGGAGGAGACATCTTTGAAGCAGTCGCGAAGGAGGATTATGTCAGGATCGTCGCAGTCAGCAAAGTCGATGTCGGGTGGGAGGAGAGGGATGGCTGGGTTGTGGTCGACACTCCTTTGTGAAGAGTGTTCGATGAGGACGTCTTTGAGATTGAGGCAGGGTCGGCAGAATGGAGAAGGCGAGTGAAGTGTGCAGTGAAGACACGACGAACCACTTCCTGCGCTTCTTCTGTAGTTGTCTCGAACGGATTGTCAATTGTCTCTTCCACTGTCGCTCTGTTCCTTCCTTTTCTCGATGTTTTGCTGTTTTGTGGAGCGATCGGTGATGGTTCAGTTTTCTTCGCTTTCGCCTTCTTTCCTTTCATCGCCTTGGGATCGTCGTCATCAGCTTCTTCCTCAATAGGAATCTGCATCCAACACACCTTCTCTCCATTTCGATACCGCAGAATCCCATCCTTCCCCTGCTCGTTCGAAAACACTCTTGCAGCCTCGATTAACGCTTGACACGATTTGTGACGGTGGTCGAGGAGAGTCTGTGTCGAGATCGCTGTTCTGTCTGGCATCAGAAGATGTCCGAATCCTCTCCCCGTCTGCTCCGTCCCTTCCCAGCGATGGGCGCGGCTGTCACTCGAACTGTTCCTGTCTCGCTGTCGATCGACACAACTTGACCGCCGACTGTGGAGGATGTGACGTCGTACGGAATTGAATCTGAATTGTCTGATTTGTGTGTCTTCATCGACACTGTTGTCTTGTCTGAGATTGAGGATGTGAAGGACGGTGTGGAGACGTAGTCAAAGTGGACTGGCGCTGTTGGTGATGGGAGGGTGTCTTCGTGGAATGCATTTCCATTGATGATCGAGGCAGGCGACGAGCTGTTCAAAGAATACGAAGGTATATCAGAGATGACGGATTGCCCCACAGTGAGTGAGTGAGAGGCAGGCAGAATGGCATCTCTGAACACAGGCATGAACAGCGAGCGGAGAGGGTTCCGTATCAATCGCGTGTGGAGATACTGCACGTCAGCCGTGACAACCAATTTCGCGATGTGCGATGGGTGCAGTTGAGACGACGCATACTGACTTCGGAAAATGTCCTCGCCAGCGGCGGGATTCTTTGGTTGGTGATGGTCTGCTTGACTTGGGCGAGGGCTGGCAACACGTCAAAAGCATAATTTTGGATGGATGTCATTTGGTAGGCGAGGGACTTGATCTGCGAGGAGATGTCGGGGAGGAGGTGGGAGGAGACAGTCTCCTGTTTGAAGTATGAGTGGACGGAGGAGAGGAGAGGCGAGAGAAACACGTTGAGTGGAGAAGTGTTGTCGATGGGCGAAGGAGCCATCTTAAATGGGATTCCAAATCGATGGAATTCGCTGACGAGTCTGTCTTTGTGCGGTCCTCTGAGCGAAACGGCGAGATATTCCCGATTTGGCATGAAACGAGTCTGAGCTGATGACTTGACTTGTTCAAGTTGGTCTCCCTGCGAAGGATTTGCTTGTTCCATTTCTTTGTTCTGGCCGAGCTCCCTTTCAGCTCGTCGGAGGTCGTTGACAGCAATTTGATATGCTGTTCCGACCGAAGCGAGTGGGACTGATTCGAGGATCTCGCGGAGTGAGAGCAAACGACAGGAGAGTTGGAGAGATCGATGCAGTTTGCTGTCCCTCGTCAGGATTGGAGAACATGGCGAGTGTGTCTGCTGAGAGTGGGATATCCGTTTGCGGTTGAAGGCCGATCTGAAGACGAGCTCGTCGTCTCATGGAGAAAGTGTGGCCTCTCCGATGGAAGGCACTCACCGACGTCTCAATTGACGCTCAGACTCGCTCGACTGTCCGTTTTCCTGTTCCTTTCACTTTCTCATTCCCATTCGCCATGTTCCGCCTTCCTCGCTGGAATGTTTGGTTTGGTAGATCAACAACGATTATTCCCCCAATCACTGCATAACATCCAGCAAACGGTGTGATAGAATCATCTGTATAGGTTTCTGTTGTCTGTGCAACTGAAATATCTCCTCCATTTCCACTGGATGAGCATGGGTTCATTTGTATTCATCGGCAATGCTAATCGAATGTCAGCTGTGCAGAATGATGTTTCCAGTTGTTTCGTTGAAGTGCTAGACATCTTTTTTCATGCTTTTCGTGTTCGTTCTGTTGTCTTGAAGTCCTTCTTGGCTTTCTTTATCCTGATCTCCAGACTCGTCCTCCATCATGATAGCGGAATAATCTGGCTCCAGAAAGGATGTAGTCTATATCCAATACCCCATAGTCATGATACGTTGGATCAGCTCTTCCCCTTCGTTTCATAACAGTGAGATCTGGTCGATCGAAATCTGGTTCATCATCCCAAAGAGTAACTCGAACAATGTGTAGTTGACTATGTTTGTCCTATGTGACTGATGATCGTAAAAGCCACTGAGATGACAATGAAACATTACAATCATGGTAAATGGAGAAAATGCGAACCTGAAGATGTGAATCGGCAAAGAACATGAACAAAGAAATATTCTTTGTTTCTTCGCAAAAATCTGGGAAAAGACAAAAACATGCGAGAGATTTTGACTCGTGAAGGGCAAAAAGTCTGATCTCGTCCTGACAACAAGAGTGGTTTCCACGGTGACAACGATCGAGACATTTGAGAGATGGACAGATGAATAGAAGAGACTGGCAATGGATTTGAAAGAAATATTAACAATATATCCAAAAATATCAGACAGATTGCAGGTTTCATCGGTTGATCGTGAGAAGTTGGTTTGACAATCTGAAAAGAGGGATTGTTTGATGATATCGCGTCTTTGAGGAACTAGTGGCGGAAAGAGGCTAATACATCCGAATGAGAACGGTCAGAAGACATAAGAACGGATATTGAGAGAATGGAGGAAGAAAAAAGAAAAGATGGGTCGGATCAACGCAAAATGTGATCTGATGAAGAGATAAGGTTTTGCCCCACAAAACTGCTTGAATATAATGAAAGAAATGCTTTGCAACAATAAAATGAGGGTGTTCATTCTGTACAAAACTAGCTCATCTGTGAAATTGGTATAATGTCATCATCATCTTCATCATCATCATCATCATCATCATCATCATCCTCATCATCCTCTTCGAACTTCCTCTCCTTCATTGGATATTCATATTCAAACCCCATTGATTTCAAGTTTCTCTTCAGTCCAGGAATAATTAGATATTCAGGTGGTTCTATTGCTATTGGTCTTTGCACTGGAATGGGTATTGGTCTTGCCTCTGCAGGGCTTCGAACTCTTGGTGAGAGAAGTGGTGTCACTTGTTGATTGTACTTTCGATGATATTCTTTATACATCTTGTATGCTTTTTCACATCTCCAATCACTAAACCGTTTTCCCAAGAATTCAATCAGAAATTGTGAGACTACTTTTGTTCCAACTGAGAGAGTTAACTTTGGAGAGAGACCACCATTGAACCAATCCTCGAAATATGTTTCGTCGTTTGCTACATATTCTCCATGTGAATCATAGACGTCATATACTGGTAATGTGTTGGTTCTATTGAACTTGACATTGAATATTTTCTCTTGAGAGTGTTGTGTGCAATTCTGTAACCTATTCACTAATGCTTTGATTTGTCGTGTATTCATTTATACAAAAATACAGTTTGTGTT
Source organism: Blattamonas nauphoetae (assembly GCA_033064195.1). NCBI lineage: Eukaryota > Preaxostyla > Oxymonadida > Blattamonas > Blattamonas nauphoetae. The sequence goes on along the minus strand of JARBJD010000623.1, from coordinate 20,153 downwards.
TATTCAATAATAAAATCAGTTGCTTTCAGTCCATGAATGAATGGAGGACATGATTCATTTTCAAGTACGATTGCCTTCAGATGAATTCCACTGAGACTGAGTTTCTGTTGTTGTATTTTCGCAATCTCAAATCCATTGGTGTCATCGTCAGAATGAACTCTTCTCGTTTGGAAGTTCAATGTTGTGGTCACAGTCTTTTCTCCATTGAGACACTTCACATAGTCGTTGCTTGTTATTGTTGTTTTCTTCAGAGACACTCCTTTGATTTTGCATTTCTCATCGAGGGAGTAACACTTGGGTGCAAGACAGATCATCTGCTCACCTTCCTTTTCAATAGCTAGTCCCAACAGTTTCTTCTCATCATCAACTCCTTTTTCAGGATTGGGAAACCATTCGTATTTGTGAGCATCATAGAATTCTTTGTCAGCAATCACGTGTTCAAATTGTTGATGAATACCTGCATTCGGATCACCTGAGATTGCCCAATAAGCAGAGTCTGTGTCTCCCTCACAGAAATGAATCTTGTTCATGTCTAGGCACTTGTACATGAAGTTGTAGATGAAATTCAGATACCAGAACTTGGCATTGTCGAGTGTGAATACTGCTTCTTGCAGACATGTTTTGCATGATGCTTTCTCTCTGTCTTCAATCACGATATAGTTGTCCTCATTGATCTCTCTGGTCGCCACAAATCCTTTCATCATTTGTTTCAAGTATGTTCTCTTCTCATTGCAAATTGTGATCGAGTTGTACTTCTCAGTGTTCATTCCATCGTATCCGTAACTTCCATTCAAGTTGGTCTTACAGAATTGTTCCTTTCCCTTGTTTCCAACCTTCATTGCTTCGATTCGATCATTCATGAAGGAAGTCACAAATGGTTTAAATCCAGCATGTCTCGAGAATACCATCACACTCTTTACGTCATCAATAATGAAGTGGCAATAGTCGATGAGGAACCACAGATAGTATGTCGAAAAGAACATATACTGATCGTGAGTGCTCAAGAGTTGGGTCAGCTTCCGTTGTTTGTCATCAGTCTTCAATCCATGTTTCTTCATCAGTGAATAGGTCTTCTCTCCAATGTTCTCTTCTGTTGTATTGACCACAATGTTTCTGAAGATTGGTGGGAAGTTAATGAAATCATTGATGTACTTCTCGTCGATGTGTCCTTTCAGTTCTGCAACAAACAATGTCTTCTGATTCTTGTTCTCGATGATCTCCCGACATTCTTTATCTCCTGTTGCTGTCTTGCTAGAGGCTTCGAACCCTCCCGAGGTGAGAGTGTACAAACATCTTCCTGGCATGTACATTCTGTGTTTCGTGTATGGATTGTTCTTGTTCTTGATTGATGAAAAAGCACTTGGGTAGAGAGAGTTGAAATCAACACCACAGACATGAGTCATGATATGTTCAGTATCGGTTGATTTGACAACACCATCTTCAAATGAGAAGTGATTGATTGGAGTCACGTCTTTGATGTTCTGTCGATGTTGAACATTCGATAGTCCACCAGCAACTGCTGCTCTCAGTTTGTGATAGGTCTGCTCGTGTGTCAGAGTCATTGGAAGTGATTTCCAGATGCAGTATTTCTTTAATTGAATTCTCAATCTTGTGAGATATTCATCATGGTCTGACTTGTAAGTGTTGCAGTAATCACAGCAGATCTTCACGTTCTCTTTTGAATGTCCTTTCGAATTGTCGATTCTATCCAGTGTTGGTCGTACTGCTTGTGAGAAGTGACTCTTGCAGATATAGCACACTCTCTTGCACTGTTGAACAAACCAATCGTAATCTGCTTCAGTGACATTTTTATCAGTGCTGCGATGTGCTTTCTGGTCTTGGTACCTGTATCCTTCCACTTTGTATTTCCAGTATTGTTTGGTGATCTTGATTGGTCCAGAATCGTCACATTCGTTGTAGTCAGAATCAATATCAAAGTCATTGTAGGCACATGCATACTTGATTGCTGAAGCATTTGCTGACAGTGAGAGGTTGTGCAACATGTCCACCTTGTATTGGAAGTTCAGATCAATCAGATTATCCAATGGTGCAATCATACATTCGACGTCTCTGATGTTGTAGAATTTTAGATAGTCCCATCTGTTCTTGAATCCTTGTTTGTTCCAATCATCAAGGTAAAGTTGGTAATCGGTGTCGGACATTTCACTATTATTCAGACTGGAATAGAATTCATACTTGGAGAAAGGTTCTTGTTTGCTCAGCACTGAATCGTAGTCTGATGAGTCGAATGATTCGTAAGCAAAGAATGATTTCTGAAACGTTGTATTTCCTCCGAAGGCTTTGACTGCATTATCCAATGTCATTGGTCCTGTGTACGACATCATGTCAATGAATCGAAGTACTTGTTGTGTCTTCTCGTGTCTGATCAGAACTTGTTTGTACTTCGTTGTGGATCCAAGAAAGCTCACCACTTTCCAATCCTTGTCAACGAGATCACGGAAGATGAGATTGATGTCAAATCTGGAGCTGTTGAATCCAATCACACTGACTTCATTTTGTGAGGGAATTTCTGGGTCTTCATAGTAGTTGTCCTCTCGAACTGTCTCAGCGTATTTGAAGAGTTCTCTGATCCATTGCTTCACGAAGTCCTTTCCATCTCGAAGATCATAATAGATTGACTTCACACCTGATTTTGTCTGAATTGATGATGCAACGGAGAGAGGCTTCAGATGAGAAATCAACTGAGTATTGTCATCAGAGAATAGATTATCAAGAATGAGATCTTCCATCGTTTCGAAATCGTACGTGATGTAGTACTGCGTTGGTTTGAACTCGTCTTGTCTCTTATGTGCCATCAGAAACTCAAACGTTCTGTTGTTGAGAATGTGTGGAACATATGGTCTTGGTGTCTTGTCAAGTGAGATCTTCTTCACATGTTTTCCATCAAGCTCTTTGCACTCTCTGAGATGCTTCTCGTAGTATGTCTTGAAGTGAGAATCCTTGACTTGGAATCCTCTTGACTGACAATACGGACAGAGTTTATATCCAGTGATTTTCTCAGGATCAACAATGAACATGACATGAACGAGAGTTGCAGTGAGTGGAATCATCAAGATGGGAAGAACTCTTGCATCGTCATTTTCGTTGACATACGATTGACTTAGGAAATACTTCTTCTTGTCTTCATCATATTCATAAATGTGAACTGTGATGTTGTGTCTAATCATTTCTTTCTCCAAATCACAAGCGATATCAAATCCAGGATAATTGCGCAAGTGTTCAGTAAGTTGATGTGGCTTCAGGTGAGTTAGATTCATTGATTCTGCGAACAATCTCTTTGCTTCAACGTTTCTCATATTGATTGAGATCTTCTTCCCAGGAACCTCAGGAAGTGTGAGGAATGATAGTGCTTGAAAGAAGCAGATGTTGAACTCAGAATCGATGTACCGAACGTTTCTCGTTTTGATGTGTTCAGTGAGAATGGCATTTGCTTTTCCTGCAACTGGGAATCGATAGACTGCAACTAGAATTGAGTGGAAAGCGATGTACATTGTCTTCGTATCCATCAGTGTTCTCTCTTGTGATTCTTTGATCAGATTGATTGCATATTTTGAATACTCATTCATATCTCCAGTACTTCGGATCACTGTCGGAAAACTCTTTGACGTGTTCTCCAGTTCTGGTCTGAAATCATTGTAAGTTGTCTCATCTTTATCTTTTCTCTCAATAATCTTTCCAAAGTCAATACTAATCTTGAATGGATGATCTTTCTCTTTGTTGAATACTGCTTTGATGAAGGTTGTGATTTCTTCAACATTCTTCAGATGATTGTGGAAGTACAACTGATATGGTTTTCCATTATCTTCAACCTTCTCAACCTCATTCTTTTTGAACTTCCTTCGTGCATTCATGAGACATTCATTGAATGCTGCTTTGTCGCGTGGTTCAGCGAGTAATATGCATTCTTCAAATCCATCAAAGGTCTGCACTTCTCTTTTTTCCATCTGCTCATTTTTCTTTTGAATGATCAACAGATTCTTCATCCAGTGATCCATCAGTTTCTCTTCAATTGATTTCAGTTTCCATGTCATTCTGAACACTTGCTTTTTCAGTTCATCTTTGTTCACTCTTGGATTTGCTTTCATGATTTGCATTCTTGCTTTGCTGTCTTCTTCATTCATCATTGCGTTGTTATTGTGCTCTTCCAGTTTGTGAATAAAATCATCAATCTGATAGTTGGTAATATTCCTTATCTCTCCTTCAAAATGGAGATCTGGATTCTTGAGCATTGACAGGAGATATGCACGATGATGTTGGTAGTTTCTAATGTTTGGATTATATGTTCGATCATAGCCATGTTCATCCTTGAATTCAAAGGTGGTGTTCGGAAATAGTTCTCTTATTTTCGTGATGCTGTCTGTGACAAATTTCAGTGTCGCCGCCATTTACTACAAATTAAAAAATCCGAAAATAAAAAAAGTTGAGCGTTTATTTTTGTTTTCTCAGGTGGGGTTTTTTCTTGGCAGTCAGCCATGCATCAAGTCTAATTCTGAACACTTCACTTCCGCCAATCTCTCGATATGTGAATGGAACCAGAACTTTTGTGTACTCACCTACGAGTTCACAATTGTATTTCTTCAGTTCATTCTCCACAAATGATTGAGTGTAGTGTCGACGTTTCGCTAGGTGAGGTCTGTTTCCTTGATTCCACAACTTTGGTTTTATTCTCCATTCAACTCCCTCATGAACATACGTCACCGGCACATTATTTCTGACATACTCAGAGACTAGCGAACAGTTCTCTTCTTTCATTGATTCAATTAATGCTTGTTCTGAACATACTCGACGTCTTTCCTTGTACATCGCAGTTGGATTCATTTAATACAAATTAAAAAATTCAAAAATAAAATTTCATTCGTTGTTTTCTCAGTTTTGGTTTTGTCACTCAGAAACGAGGATCAATGGGTTCGATCACTCATTTCTCAAGAGTGCTTGTTTCGTTCTGATTTGTCGCGTTTCTGATTCTTCTGGTGCTCAGGATCATCGTGGTATGCTTCGTTTTCTGAAGATTTCGGACTTTTGCAGAGTTATTGAGCGATTCACAACCGGGTGCAGATCTTTGCACATTTATGTATTCTTCATCATTTCACTCTCACTTTCATCTTATTTCAGCTCTGTTCTAACTATTTTTGGTTGAATTGTTACTTGTTTCTCATTCGTTACCATCTCATTTTTGGTCTCACTTCCGTCTTCGTTTTCTCGTTGTTTATCCTTTTTTACCACTTCATTCATGTTTCTTTCTCTGAAACTTTTTCTCAATTGCTTCACACTAATTTCGGTTAAGTGAAGATTCCGAACTTTTACCGAGATCTCACTTTCAACGGCTCACTTCACATCTCGGAATTTTTCCGAAATCTTCATCATATCACGTACATTTTTGAATCATTTTCGTTGTTTTTAAGAGAGAAAAACCGGAACACAAGCGACATTTTCACGATTGGTGTCACATTTCACACCGTTTTTGACGTTCGTCAATTTCCCTCTCAGTTTCATACTTGCCCGTTTCGTTCATGCTTGTTTCGCTTTCTTTTACTCTGTTTTTGTGAAAAAAGTGATGAAAAGTTGACTAAAATGATGTGCTAGTGAAGTGAGAACGGCCCACAAAATGGAAGTGATATGAGCAAAATGAAGAGGAATGGTGAAGAGATCAAATGTGAAATGGGGAGAGAAAGTGATGAAATGAAAGGGACTACAGTCGGTTTTGAAGTGACAAAAACGGTCAAAAGTTGAGAAGTGAAAACATGAAAAAGTGACTTTATGGGAGAACTATCCGACAAAATCTCCTCAAAATTCGAGCACACCTCACTCATACCGTGAGAAAGAAGGATTTGTAACGAAATTCAGATCAAAAAATCCATAGTGTCAAAATGTTGGTGCAAATGTGTCGTCACAAGTGTGATCGAAAAACCGACCCTCCAGAGCGAACTATAGGTGATGTACAACCAGAATTCTCAAAAAAGCGTCGCTTGAGTGCGATTGTGAAGTGGTTTGAAGGAAAATCGTGTAAAATGAAAATTGACAAAAAATTGTGAAAACGATCGTGTGTCGAGGATCGTCAGAACCGAATGACGTGAATACCTGTCAACTACCGATTTGACACGTTTTGAGACCATCAGAGGGCGAAAAGTGACGTGTAGGAGAAGAGCGAGACGTCACTTTCTCCTCCTTAAAAATTTTGTCATTTTCAAAATATGTTGTGGGGTCGGATCAAACTTTTTTTTCAAAAGTGCTTTTTTCCTAAAATTTCACCTATCAACATCAATTTCGTAATTTTAGAACGTGTTTGAACACAATTTGAGCCATAAAGCGGTTCATAGTAGCAAAATCGGAACATCGACTTTTTCGTCACTTTTTGGACCTAAGTTCGGTACACAGTTCGACGAATTCCCAACCGATTTTCATCAGGATTGTCTTGATCGATGACCTACAGTGTCCCCAAGATTTTAGAATTTTTTGCAGAATTTTTCGAAATGGTTCTCACATTGGATTCGACTGATTTGTAGACAAAAATAGATTTTCAGTATTTTCATGACCTGTCATGGTACTTTCTCAAGTGAGGTCGGTCTCCAAAATACAACCAATTGTCCAAGCGAACGTAATACTCATTCTTTGTTCGTAAATCGCGATATTTGAATGGCTCAAGTACCTTTGTGTATGTTCCAATGAGTTCACAATTCTCTTTTTTCAATTCATTTTCAACAAACGATTGTGTGTATCGTTTTCGTTTGTTCTGATGAGTTCTGAATCCTTTCATCCATTTTGATGGGATTACTATCCATTCAATTCCTTCGTGTCGATATGTTACTGGAGTACTTGAATGAGTGTATTCAGAAATGAGTTCACAATTCTCATTTTTCATTGATTCAATAAGCTTCTCTTTTGTGCACCGATTTGCTGGTCGAAGATATTTCTGGCGATTCAGATGTGGTCTGTATCCTTTGACGAAACTATTGACGTACACTTGATAAGTTTCATCTGATTTCTCTTCGAGATAGTATTCGAAAGTGCTTCCAGTGAGATATGTTGTTCCTTGTCGATTGAGAGTCGGAGGTGATTTCATTTTCAAATCTTCTTTGTCCAAAATTTCCAGTAGTTGTGTTGGTGTCAAGACGCTGCTCATTTTATACAAATTAAAAAATTGAATAAAAAAAGAAATCGACGTTGTTTTCTAAAAGTACTCAAAATTTGCTTCAAAAAAGACACTTCAAAACGAGGTCATTTTCTGGCCATTATTTTCGAATTTACAGTAAAATATTGACTACTCTGAAATGTCAATATTTCAGTAGTAAGTGAGATGGAAATTAGAATGAGTCATATTAAAAAAAATCAATTGGCTTTGAGATTCAAATTGATTTCTCGTTCCAATTCTCCTAGGAGTATCACCTATGCCAGTTTGGTTCCCATTTCGCTTATACCACTACTCTCTGCCTCTCCCTCACCACCCACGCCCTCACCCTCCCACTCCCCTCTAAGTCTCGCCTCTCCACATTCTGTCTTGCACGTGCTGGAAACCGTTCCTTCGCAGCAAGCTTGCACACGCTCGCATTCGCATTTCTTAGTCTCGTCCGATTCTGCCCCATTCCTGATTTATCCCCAAATTGTCGCTTTATCAAACTGTATCTCCTCTCGTCACCCTCACAGCCGTGCCGGACACTGGGACGGAAAGAGATGATTCTGAAAGCGACGAGAAAAGGCGTCTCGCAGAAGCAGCACACTCACATGCTGTTTGGGGGAAGGGATGTGTGTGGTGCTTCCAGACCAGCCGAAGCATGAGCGAGTGTTGTTGGTGTGGTGGGATGGAATCACTGTCATGGTTAACGATGCTCTCGCACAGGTTGAATATGAAAAGAGATAAAAGTGAAGACGATCGTCGAGGGATGAGTTTCAGGCGTCGACGAGATGAAAGAGGAAGGGATGATTTCCAGGTGTCCTTCAGCTGGAGAAAGGGATGAGTTGGGAGATGGCGAAAACTTCGAATGAACGCAAGACACATCTGTCTCTTTCTCTCCGCACTCCTCCTGCTCTCGTTGCCACACTATTCTTCCCCTATCTCCCTCTGCTCCCAAATCGACACTGGGTACATGTATCTCTTTTTCTGAGGTTTATAGTTCCGTACAAGCCCGCCCTTTGTTTTTCGACGAGATGATGACATTTTTCTTTCCGTCTCGTTCACACAATTCCTCTTCATTCGTAAAGTATCTGAATATTGGTTAGGTGTTGATTTTTGCTCCTTTTTGACAACATCTTCACCTTAATCTCCTTATTTCAGTCTGAAAACTGACCCATAACGAGTGCAACAAATCTGAGTCGGAAAGAATGACATCTTTGGAAGCTGAAACTACACCATCATCTGATTCCCCTTGCCCGAGTATCTCTTCCCACTTCTTGTTATTTTCAATAGATTGTTCTGCTTTCCTGGATTGGGACGAAAGTAGTGGTATAAGCGAAATGGGAACCAAACTGGCATAGGTGATACTCCTAGGAGAATTGGAACGAGAAATCATTTTGAATCTCAGAGCCAATTGATTTTTTTTAATATGACTCATTCTAATTTCCATCTCACTTACTACTGAAAATATTGACATTTCAGAGTAGTCAATATTTGGCCGTAAATTCAAAAATAAAGGCGAAAAACGGACCTCTTGAAAAGTGTCTTTTTTGAAGCAAATTTTGAGTACTTTTAGAAAACAACGTCGATTTCTTTTTTTATTCAATTTTTTAATTTGTATAAAATGAGCAGCGTCTTGACACCAACACAACTACTGGAAATTTTGGACAAAGAAGATTTGAAAATGAAATCACCTCCGACTCTCAATCGACAAGGAACAACATATCTCACTGGAAGCACTTTCGAATACTATCTCGAAGAGAAACCAGATGAAACTTATCAAGTGTACGTCAATAGTTTCGTCAAAGGATACAGACCACATCTGAATCGCCAGAAATATCTTCGACCAGCAAATCGTTGTACAAAAGAGAAGCTTATTGAATCAATGAAAAATGAGAATTGTGAACTCATTTCTGAATACACTCATTCAAGTACTCCAGTAACGTATCGACACGAAGGAATTGAATGGATAGTAATCCCATCAAAATGGATGAAAGGATTCAGAACTCATCAGAACAAACGAAAACGATACACACAATCGTTTGTTGAAAATGAATTGAAAAAAGAGAATTGTGAACTCATTGGAACATACACAAAGGTACTTGAGCCATTCAAATATCGCGATTTACGAACAAAGAATGAGTATTACGTTCGCTTGGACAATTGGTTGTATTTTGGAGACCGACCTCACTTGAGAAAGTACCATGACAGGTCATGAAAATACTGAAAATCTATTTTTGACCACAAATCACTGAAATCCAATGTGAGAACCATTTCGAAAAATTCTGTAAAAAATTCTAAAATCTTGGGGACACTGTCGGTCCTCGATCAAGACAATCCTGATGAAAATCGGTTGGGAATTCGTCGAACTGTGTACCGAACTTAGGTCCAAAAAGTGACGAAAAAGTCGATGTTCAGATTTCGCCACTATGAACACCTTTATGTCTCAAATTGTGTTCAAACACGTTCTAAAATTACGAAATTGATGTTGATAGGTGAAATTTTAGGAAAAAAGCACTTTTGAAAAAAAAGTTTGATCCGACCCCACAACATATTTTGAAAATGACAAAATTTTTAAGGAGGAGAAAGTGACGTCTCGCTCTTCTCCAACACGTCACTCTTTGCCCTCTGATGGTCTCAAAACGTGTCAAATCGGTAGTGGACAGGTATTCGCGTCATTCGGTTTTGACGATCCTCGACACACGATCGTTTTCACAATTTTTTGTCAATTTTCATTTTACACGATTTTCCTTCAAACCACTTCACAATCGCACTCAAGCGACGCTTTTTTGAGAATTCTGGTTGTACATCACCTATAGTTCGCTCTGGAGGGTCGGTTTTTCGATCACACTTGTGACGACACATTTGCACCAACATTTTGACACTATGGATTTTTTGATCCGATTTTCACTGCAAATCCTTCTTTCTCACGGTATGAGTAAGGTGTGCTCAAATTTTGAGGAGATTTTGTCGGATAGTTCTCCCATAAAGTCACTTTTTCATGTTTTCACTTCTCAACTTTTGACCGTTTTTGTCACTTCAAAACCGACTGTAGTCCCTTTCATTTCATCACTTTCTCTCCCCATTTCACATTTGATCTCTTCACCATTCCTCTTCATTTTCCTCATATCACTTCCATTTTGTGGGCCGTTCTCACTTCACTAGCACATCATTTTGTTGCAATTTTCATCACTTTTTTCACAAAAACAGAGTAAAAGAAAGCGAAAGAAACAACAATGAAACGGGCAAGCATGAAACTGAGAGGAAAATTGACGATCGTGAAAATGACGTGAAATGTGGCGCCAATAGTGAAAATTAGGTTTGTGTTCAGGTTTTTCGCTCTTAAAAACAACAAAAATGAATCAAAAAAGTATGTGAAATGATGAAGATTACGGAAAAATACCGAGATATGAAGTGAGCCGTTGAATGGCGGATCTCTGCAAAAGTCCGGAAAACTCAGTAAACGGGAATTAGTGTGTTGTATTCGAGAAAAAGTTACAGTGAAAGAAACATGAATGAAGTGGTTAAAAAGGATAATCAATGAAAAAACGAAGACAGAAGTGACGTCAAAAATGAAACAATAATGCGCAAAGTTTCGGTGACAATTCGGTTGAAACTAGAGAGAACAGAGCTGAATTAAGATGAAAATGAGAGCGGCATACTCATTTTTACATAAAAGTTCCGAGATCCACGACCGATCCTGAAACCTTGAATATCTCTGCAAAAGTTCGGAAAATCCAAAAAACGAAGCATACCACGATGATCCTGGAGTTCCGGAGAATCAGAATCGCGACGAATTGGAACGAAACAAGCACTCTTGAGAAATGAGTGATCGAACCCATTGATCCTCGTTTCTGAGTGACAAAACCAAAACTGAGAAAACAACGAATGAAATTTTATTTTTGAATTTTTTAATTTGTATTAAATGAATCCAACTGCGATGTACAACGAAAGACGTCGAGTATGTTCAGAACAAGCATTAATTGAATCAATGAAAGAAGAGAACTGTTCGCTAGTCTCTGAGTATGTCAGAAATAATGTGCCGGTGACGTATGTTCATGAGGGAGTTGAATGGAGAATAAAACCAAAGTTGTGGAATCAAGGAAACAGACCTCACCTAGCGAAACGTCGACACTACACTCAATCATTTGTGGAGAATGAACTGAAGAAATACAATTGTGAACTCGTAGGTGAGTACACAAAAGTTCTGGTTCCATTCACATATCGAGAGATTGGCGGAAGTGAAGTGTTCAGAATTAGACTTGATGCATGGCTGACTGCCAAGAAAAAACCCCACCTGAGAAAACAAAAATAAACGCTCAACTTTTTTTATTTTCGGATTTTTTAATTTGTAGTAAATGGCGGCGACACTGAAATTTGTCACAGACAGCATCACGAAAATAAGAGAACTATTTCCGAACACCACCTTTGAATTCAAGGATGAACATGGCTATGATCGAACATATAATCCAAACATTAGAAACTACCAACATCATCGTGCATATCTCCTGTCAATGCTCAAGAATCCAGATCTCCATTTTGAAGGAGAGATAAGGAATATTACCAACTATCAGATTGATGATTTTATTCACAAACTGGAAGAGCACAATAACAACGCAATGATGAATGAAGAAGACAGCAAAGCAAGAATGCAAATCATGAAAGCAAATCCAAGAGTGAACAAAGATGAACTGAAAAAGCAAGTGTTCAGAATGACATGGAAACTGAAATCAATTGAAGAGAAACTGATGGATCACTGGATGAAGAATCTGTTGATCATTCAAAAGAAAAATGAGCAGATGGAAAAAAGAGAAGTGCAGACCTTTGATGGATTTGAAGAATGCATATTACTCGCTGAACCACGCGACAAAGCAGCATTCAATGAATGTCTCATGAATGCACGAAGGAAGTTCAAAAAGAATGAGGTTGAGAAGGTTGAAGATAATGGAAAACCATATCAACTGTACTTCCACAATCATCTGAAGAATGTTGAAGAAATCACAACATTCATCAAAGCAGTGTTCGACAAAGAGAAGGATCATCCATTCAAGATTAGTATTGACTTTGGAAAGATCATCGAGAGAAAAGACAAAGATGAGACAACTTACAAAGACTTCAGACCAGAATTGGAGAACACATCAAAGAGTTTCCCAACTGTGATCAGAAGTTCAGGAGACATTAGTGAGTATTCAAAATATGCAATCAATCTGATCAAAGAATCACAAGAGAGAACACTGATGGATACGAAGACAATGTACATTGCATTCCACTCAATTCTGGTTGCAGTCTATCGATTCCCAGTTGCAGGAAAAGCGAATGCAATTCTCACTGAACACATCAAAACGAGAAACGTTCGGTACATTGATTCCGAGTTCAACATTTGCTTCTTTCAGGCACTATCATTCCTCACACTTCCTGAGGTTCCTGGCAAGAAGATATCAATCAATATGAGAAACGTTGAAGCAAAGAGATTGTTCGCAGAATCAATGAATCTAACTCACCTGAAGCCACATCAACTTACTGAACACTTGCGCAATTATCCTGGATTTGATATTGCATGTGACATTGAGAAAGCGATGCAAGTATTCAACATCACAGTTCACATTTATGAATATGATGAAGACAAGAAACGGTACTTCCTAAGTCAATCGTATGTCAACGAAAATGATGATGCTCGTGTTCTTCCCATCCTGATGATTCCACTTACAGCCACTCTCGTTCATGTGATGTTCATTGTTGATCCTGAGAAAATCACTGGATACAAACTCTGTCCTTACTGTCAGTCAAGAGGATTCCAAGTCAAGGATTCTCACTTCAAGACATACTACGAGAAGCATCTCAAAGAGTGCAAAGAACTTGATGGAAAACATGTGAAGAAGATCTCCCTGGACAAAACTCCAAGACCGTACGTTCCACATATCCTCAACAACAGAACGTTTGAATTTCTGATGGCACATAAGAGACAAGACGAATTCAAACCAACACAATACTACATCACGTACGATTTTGAAACAATGGAAGATCTCATTCTTGATAATTTATTCTCAGATGACAATACACAATTGATCTCCCACTTGAAACCTCTCTCAGTTGCATCAGCAATTAAAACAAAATCAGGTGTGAAGTCAATCTACTTTGATCTTCGAGATGGAAAGGACTTTGTGAAGCAATGGATCAGACAACTCTTCAAATATGCCGAGACAGTTCGAGAAGATAACTACTACGAAGACCCTGAAATCCCCTCACAAAATGAAGTCAGTGTGATTGGATTCAACAGTTCTAGATTCGACATCAATCTCATCTTTCGTGATCTCGTTGACAAGGATTGGAAAGTGGTGAGCTTTCTTGGATCCACAACAAAGTACAAACAAGTGTTGATCAGACATGAGAGATCACAACAGGTGCTTCGATTCATAGACATGATGTCATACACAGGACCAATGACATTGGATAATGCAGTAAAGGCTTTTGGTGGAAACACTACACTTCAGAAATCATTCTTTGCTTAGGAATCCTTCGACTCATCAGACTACGACACAGTACTGAGCAAACAAGAACCATTCTCTAAATATGAATTCTATTCGAGTCTGAACAACAGTGAAATGTCCGACTATGATTACCAACTTTACATTGATGATTGGAACAAACAAGGATTCAAGAACCGTTGGGAGTACCTCAAGTTCTACAACATCAGAGACGTCGAATGTATGATTGCACCATTGAATAATCTCATTGATCTGAACTTCCAATACAAGGTGGATATGTTGCACAATCTTTCATTGTCAGCAAATGCTTCAGCAATCAAGTATGCCTGTGCCTACAAGGACTTTGATATCGACGATGATTTCAATGGAGTGGATCAATCTGGAGAAATAAAAATCACAAAACAATACTGGAAGTACAAGGTTGCGTCGTACATTTATCAAGACCAGAAAGCTCATCGCTGCACTGACAAAAATGTCACAGAAGCAGACTACGACTGGTTTGTTCAACAGTGCAAGAGAGTGTGCTATATCTGCAAGAGTCACTTCTCACAAGCAGTACGACCAACACTGGATAGAATCGACAATTCGAAAGGACATTCAAAAGAGAACGTAAAGATCTGTTGTGATTACTGCAACACCTACAAGTCAGACAAAGATGAACATCTCACACGATTGAGAATTCAATTGAAGAAGTACTGCCTCTGGAAATCATTGCCGATGACTCTGACACACGAGCAAACTTATCACAAACTGAGAGCCGCAGTGACTGGTGGATTATCGAATGTTCAACATCGACAGAACATCAAAGACGTGACACCAATCAATCACTTCACATATGAAGATGGAAAAGTTATCTCCAAGGACACAGAACACAAAATGACACATGTTTGTGGTGTTGACTTTAATTCCCTCTATCCAAGTGCTTTCTCATCAATCAAGAACAAGAACAATCCATACACGAAACACAGAATGTACATGCCAGGAAGATGCTTATTCACCGCAACAGGAGATAAAGAATGTCGGGAGATCATAGAGGACAAGAACCAGAAGACACTGTTTGTTGCTGAATTGAAGGGACATATCGATGAAAAGTACATAAATGAGTTCATTAACTTCCCACCAATCTTCAGAAACATCACTGTCAATACGACAGAAGAGAACATTGGAGAGAAGACCTATTCGTTGATGAAGAAGCATGGATTGAAGACTGATGACAAACAACGGAAGCTGACCCAACTCTTGAGCACACACAATCAGTATATGTTCTTTTCGACATACTATCTCTGGTTCCTCATCGATTATTGCCACTTCATTGTAGACGATATTAAGACTGTGATGGTATTCTCGAGACACGCTGGATTTGAACCATTTGTGACCTCATTCATGAATGACAGAATAGAAGCAATGAAGGTTGGAAACAAAGGAAAGGAACAATTCTGTAAGACCAACTTGAATGGAAGTTATGGATACGATGGAATGAATACTGAGAAGTACAACTCAATCACAATCTGCAATGAGAAGAGAACATATTTGAAACAGATGATGAAAGGATTTGTAGCGACTCGAGAGATCAATGAGGACAACTACATCGTGATTGAAGATCGAGAGAAAGCATCGTGCAAGACATGTCTGCAAGAAGCAGTATTCACACTCGACAATGCCAAGTTCTGGTATCTGAATTTCATATACAATTTCATGTACAAATGCCTTGACATGAACAAGATTCACTTCTGTGAGGGAGACACTGATTCTGCTTATTGGGCGATTAGTGGAGATCCGAATGCTGGAATTCATCAACAATTTGAACACGTGATTGCTGACAAGGAATTCTATGATGCTCACAAATATGAATGGTTTCCCAACCCTGAAAAAGGAGTTGATGATGAGAAGAAGCTGTTGGGATTAGCAATTGAGAAGGAAGGTGAACAGATGATCTGTCTTGCACCCAAGTGTTACTCTCTCGATGAGAAATGCAAGATCAAGGGAGTGTCTCTAAAGAAAAGAAATATCACAAGTGACGATTATGTGAAGTGCCTAAACGGAGAGAAGACTGTGACAACAACACTGAACTTCACCGTAAAACGGTTCAAGCATCAGAATGATGCGTTCCAGACAAGAAGAATCGTGAGCGAAGAGGACACAAATGGATTTGAGATAGCAAAAATACAACAACAGAAACTCAGTCTCAGTGGAATCCATCTGAAAGCAATCGTACTTGAAAATGAATCGTGTCCTCCATTCATTCATGGACTGAAAGCTACTGATTTGATAATTGAATAAACACAAACTTTATTTTTGTATAAATGAATACACGACAGATTAATACTTTAGTGAATAGACTTCTTCGGTGCACACAGCATTCCAAAAACGAAATAGTCGAAAAGAAATGGACTTTCACTAACGTTTTACCTGTCTATCATGGCGCTGATTCTAATGGACCTTTTGATGGAAATGATGAAACATACTTCGAGGATTGGTTCAATGGAGGTTTATCTCCTGAATTATCACTACCTGATGGAAGAAGAGTAGTTCAACAATTTGTAAGCAACTTCCTAGGAGTTCGTATTCGGGATAGCACTGCTAAACTTGCATTCGAAGCATATCAATTTTATCATCACGAGGTGAATCAGGGAGTGAATTCTTCACCACGGATTCGAAGGCCTGCAGAGGCAAGACCAATACCAATTCCAGTGCAAAGACCAATAGCAATTCAATCACCTGAAGACCTAGTTCTTCCTGGACAGATGAGAAACTTGAAATCAATGGGGTTTGAATATGAATATCCAATGAAGGAGAGGAGATTTGAAGAGGAGGAGGATGATGTCATTCTTCCCAATCCACCAATGTCAATCAGAACAACTGCGTCCAAACACCCTGTGAGAGAGATCAGACACTACGAACCGACGACACAGCAAGTGCTCAATAAGTTGGCACAAATGAAAGGATTGTTTGATCATCAACAGAGAAACGATTCAGAAGATGAACAGATCAAAGCTGAGAACTCAATACTGAATAATCTAAAGCACATGGAACACTTCATTACTTCACACATTCTGGATGCCAATAAAATGAACAGAGACACATTTGTTCGAGCCTCAATTAACAGAACTATTGCGAACGATGATCTGAACTTCATTCTGACTCACACAAAACAAATCCCATTCGGAGGAAGATCATTTCAGGATTGGTATGAGGAATATGATCATAGATGGAGTGCTGCACATCCGAGGAAAATCCAGAGAGAAAAAGGAGGTGATGCGATGAGAATTGATCCTCCAATGATTCCAAAACCAACAGAGAAAATCGTGTATCCTTTTCGATCGAAGATGCAATTCATGTCGAAAGCAATTACAGGTGATCCACAGAAGACATCTGACAGAAAGGTTCCACAGAAATGTGACAGACCGTACTTCTCTCCCAAGTTTGGATCCTGGGAAATTGATCTCGTTTTTATCCAATCACCAACGTCGAAAACAGTGTTGCAGATATACCTCTTCGCAATTAACATCAACACCAAATACCTGGTTGTCATTCCTGTTCTGGATAAATCATGGAGCAAAGTCAAGACTGCGATTAATGATCTGATAAATCATCGTGGAGTTCATGTCAACAACATTCGAGGAGATGGTGAAGCAGCATGGACAAGTGGAGAAGCATCAGAGTTTTTCAAGGATCAGAATGTCAGCACATATTTCACAAGCTCACCATTTACAAATCACAACAGAATTGTCGATCGAGTGATCAGAACAATCAGAGATGGATTCCAAGACAATGCAACACAAATGGCAAATCATTCATTGATGAATCAGATGGTGGAATATTACAACATGACTCCACATAGAGCGTACTGGAACAAGTTCACTCCACAGCAGGCACAAAACAATCGTGAAATTGAAGCACTGTATATCTCCAGTTGTGAAGAACAATTAAAGAACATCCAAAAGCAACAGAAAACACAGATGTTATGGAAATACAAACCAGGAAACATTCTACTGATTCATCTTGATCTGGACAAGACTGTTGCCAAGTTTCAGAAGAAGAGAAGGCAGTTTCAATTCGTGGGGAAATTCATTGAATACAAGCACGGGAATGTGGTAGCTACACTACTGAATGGTCTCACGTGTCTGTCAAAAGTTGTCTACGTTCCAATCCAACACACAAAGTTCCATGCAGACTCTATTGACGACTTAACTCCAGAGTTCATTGCTGAGTTCGGTCTATTTTGACCTCAGAACTTCGTTCACTTCAATTCTGACTATTCTCAAAAATGTTTCAGATATTTTTATTTCACTTAAATGACATCACTGAAAATATTAGAACCGTTTGATCCAGAACAAAAGGAGTTCACAAACATCCACGACTTTCAGAGATACTTGGAGAAGAATAGAAAAGAACTGAATGAGTACACAACTCAGAAACTGAATAGGATGATTCAAATCGATGGATACAGAATCACAAAAATAAGAGGTGAAATTGCACTGAGGAAACGATATGTTGATGCTTCCACTACTCCTAATTCACTCTCGATTGATCAAAGATTATCTGACATTGAAGAATCAATTCGAGCGCTGACTGACTCAATTGGAAACCTTATCCAAGAATTAACAGACCCTTCTGATTAGTCCATCTTTGTTGATCTCAGTCAGTGCTACTCCATCTGTGTTGTATCGAAGAATGACTGCTTCACATTTTTGTTTCCTTTGGTAGACATTCCAGAATTGTCGAATGTCAATT
Organism: Blattamonas nauphoetae; assembly: GCA_033064195.1. Lineage (NCBI taxonomy): Eukaryota > Preaxostyla > Oxymonadida > Blattamonas > Blattamonas nauphoetae. Next base: position 1,805 of record JARBJD010000623.1, on the reverse strand, counting down.
GGTGAGTTCAACTGAGGATAGACTCGACTGATTCGTTCTTTGTTGAATCCTCCAAAGATCCACATTGAATCAATGTTTGACTTCATATCTGCTGACAAACTGAAGAGCTCATGCATCGTCAGAAAGAAAGTGAATTTCGGTTGTCGATTCTCCAATAATAAGTCCATCATTGTCATTCTATTTTTGGATGTTCTTCGTTCACCTAGGATTCGACGACAGTCATCAAGAAGGATAATCGTTTGGAGATTCTTCACTGAGAAGTCATCAATGTAAAGTGAGTCAAAGAGATTCTCTCTGCATTCATCAGTAATTCTGTTCTGCCATTGATTGTCAATTATCTCTTCATAAGCAGCTTTTGATTCAGAGAGTTCCAAGAGAAATGGAAGTGCATCATCGTATTTGACTTTCACATATGGAACGTTCAGTATTGGTTTGAATTTGTCGAAGGTTGGATCAATGTTCTTATCAGTGACGAAGACAAAGAGGTGAAAGAGTTCATTTCTGACTTGAACATTCTGGAGCTTGGCAACCTCTCGAAGAGCATTGAATGTTTTCCCACTTCCTCTGTTTCCAACAAGGACATTGACACTATTGCGATTGAAATTCAAGTCTGGATGAATCTGTGATTGCACTTCATGAGAAACATTCCTACTTGATGCTTCACTCAATTTGGCATTCACATATGCTGTAAGAGACAAGGGTTCCACCCTCCGCGAAACCTCTGGTTTAGCCATATTCGATTTCTTCATTTGTGATTTAACTCTAATTAAAATATACTTTTGGTTTTTTTATTTTGTATGAAAACACACAATGTCACAAAAGATAGTGTACGTTCAACCACAAAGAAAAGCACAAGCGAAGAAACCAAGAATGAGATACGCAGCAGAGACTCAAGCAGCATTGAAACGAATCTATGCCGATGATGATATTCAAACCAGACGCAATGATGCTCTGTGTAGTCTTCCATCAGCTCGTGAGTATATTACAAGAACTGGACGAAATTGGACTGCGAAAGTAGAACAATATGGACAAGTTCCTGATGTGATGGTCTACGATAATGATACTGGAGATTTGATTGCAGTCAATGGTGCCATGCTAACTCCGTACAACAGTAGACCAGTCAAAGAGACATACTACGCCATGAATCCAACACCAGACATGCGAAGACAGAAACCATACACATCATTCAATCAAGAGAATGGAAGGAGAATCAAAGCTGTACATCGGAATTTCCTCAAAAATGGAACATACGATTTGCCAACCAATTATCGAGACATCAGCTATGAAGAGATGAAGACCAAACGATCTCAACAACCATATGCAATAATGAAGAAAGTTGTTGGCGACTTCATGACAAGTGTATTGGGAATAACTCCGTGCAAGTCAAGGAAACCCCGCAAATCTTGAGAAATATGTGAGCAATATGGTGTTCAATCTGATTCAATCGAAAGTAGCATCACAAATGTGGGACAAATGGCCATGATCATGTACAGGACTACAATCCCAGTATGAAACAAAGAAAGCCTTCAAGGAACAGATTCATCCTGTGTTTCTCCAAATGATCACTCAAGACTCAACTTTCTTAAAAGAATACTTCAATCACTATTCAGATGACATATCGACACTTTGCAATAAGCTGACACGCCAAGCCTATGCAACAAGAACAGATGATGATATCAGTGGATACCAATCTGAAATGCCTGGGTATTATCAATTTGCACAGTTGGACAGTTCTGGAATGGGAGCTATAGATCGAGCAGAAATGTGAATTTAAAAACATTAATATATATTTTTGTTTTATAGAA
>JARBJD010000622.1:0-28018 GCA_033064195.1 Blattamonas nauphoetae | reverse complement strand
TGTTAAGGACTCATATTTTGGGGGCCAAAACGACTCTTAAATAGGCTCCCCTGCCAGGATCCTATTTTGGAGGTTCGATTTTCCTCAAGTGAGTGATTTTGGTCGAGATGAACTGCCACGAAAAAGTGAGACCCAAAACTTTATGGGTCCGGAGATATCTGGATTATGGGTGACAAAAATGACTAGAAACAGTATTGTCCCGGTTTCATAAGAATCCTGGTTTTGGAATGACTGTATTCGAGTTACAAAGCCTGATATGGATTCAGACTGACAGCCTCCACCAATGATGAATGTGCCCAGTGAACAGACTTCAAGGAACATTCGTGTCGGGAGTGGACATTGAGCCTTTTCAGGTGGATTAGCACCGATAAAAGGCATTTGACGATGTGACTGGAATAACCTCTGAGGTGATACGAATACAGTTGAATGATCAGGATGTTTGATTATTGGGATCTCCCTTGGGTGTTTTGGTTGGGATTTAAATCGATACGGTCTATTGTTGGACAGAGAGGTGATCGAGTGTGAGTGTCGAGAATGAACTCTCAGATCACAAATACTTCTCCAATTTGAGAGTAGTGGTAGAAGCGATTTGAGAACCAATCTGAAATTGTCATTGAAATCAAAACTAAAAGTCAATGCCGATTGACCATTTTGGATCTTGTATTAAAAGGAATTTATGACATTTCGATGACCTCAAAAAGTACCCTAAATTCGAAAATAATAGCCAAAAATGACCTCTTGAAAAGTGTCCTTTTGAAGCTTTTTGAGTACTTTCCAAAACAAATTCGATTTCTTTTTATTCAATTTTTAATTTGGATAAAATGAGTTGCGTATTAACACCAAATCAACTACAGGAAATTTTGGACAAAGAAAATTTGAAGATGAAAGTTCCACCAACTCTCAATCGACAAGGAACAACATATCTCACATCGAGTACTTTCGAATATTATCACGAAGATAAACCAGATGACATTTCTCGAGTGTACTTACCGCGTTTTGTCAAAGGATCTAGACCACACACGAATCGCCAGAGATACATTCAAGTATCCAATTGTTGTACGAAAGAAAAGTTTCTCGAATCATTGAAAACGAAAATTGTGAACTCGTTTCAGAATACACTCATGCTGGTACCGGAGTCACATATCGATACGAAGGAATCGAATGGAAAGTGATCCCATCAAAATGGATGAAAGGATTCAGAACTCACAAAACAAACGAAAACATACACACAATCGTTTGTTGAAAATGAACTGAAAAAGAGAATTGTGAACTCATTGGAACATACACAAAGGTGCTTGAGCCATTCAAATATCGCGATTTACGAACAAAGAATGAGTATTACGTTCGACTAGACAATTGGTTGTATTTTGGAGACCGTCCTCACTTGAGAAAGTACCATGATAGGTCATGAAAATACTGAAAATCTATTTTTACCACAAATCAACGAAATCCAACATGATAACCATTTCGAAAACTCGGGGCACTGTCGGTCATCGATCAAGACAATCCTGATGAAAATCGGTTGGGAATTCGTCGAACTGTGTACCGAACTTTGGTCCAAAAAGTGACGAAAAAGTCGATGTTCAGATTTCGCCACTATGAATACCTTTCTGTCTCAAATTGTGTTCAAACACGTTCTAAAATTACGAAATTGATGTTGATAGGTGAAATTTTAGGAAAAAGCACTTTTGAAAAAAGTTTGATCCGACCCCACAACATATTTTGAAAATGACAAAATTTTTAAGGAGGAGAAAGTGACGTCTCGCTCTTCTCCAACACGTCACTTTTCGCCCTCTGATGGTCTCAAAACGTGTCAAATCGGTAGTGGACAGGTATTCGCGTCATTCGGTTCTGACGATCCTCGACACACGATCGTTTTCACAATTTTTGTCAATTTTCATTTCTCATTGATTTCACGTCAACCACTTCACAATCGCACTCAAGCGACGCTTTTTGAGAATTCTGGTTGTACATCACCTATAGTTCGCTCTGGAGGGTCGGTTTTCGATCCCACTTGTGACGACACATTTGCACCAACATTTTGACACTATGGATTTTTGATCTGAATTTCGGGAACGACTATATCTCATCAAGCATTCCGTCTATATCTCATCAAGTTTTGATCAGACCTTTACTATGTCCCTTAATAGTCTTTTCTCAAATTCTCGATTCACTCTTTTCACACTCACTAACACAGATGGTCATTTTGATTGTCATCAGAGGTGTTTTTACAATAACAATCGTTTCGGAAAAATTTTGTGTGTGAGAAGTTGTCGAAGCCACTTCAGTAAACGACACGTCCCTTTGAAATGGATACATAAAGACTCCGGTTTGTCCTGGAAATACTAAAGAAAGACTAAGGAGAGGTCAACACGAGAACAGCGTCTTCAGAATGCGGGTGATCGTCGTCTGAGTACTCGTTTCGGGCTCAGCACAGCATGTCGTTCATGTTGCGTGCCTGTTCGGCGTCAGTTCCGCTGCTGGCAGAGTGATCAGCTGTTCTGTGTTCGACACCAGCCACGTCAGCTGCTCATTTTCCGACTTTTCAGGTGATCGCTGTGCCCTCCCACAACATTCCCCAAATTCGTCTCCACGCCGTCTCTCGTTTCGCAGGAAGCAGTCGCGCGTCGCCATGCTGAACTCGTCGGCTGCTGGGAGCATCCCACGTGCGCTTCATTCTCAAACACTGCGATCTGGTTCAGCATCTCCAAATACTTCACTGCTTATTTGATCGTCTCGCAGCGCGTCGGTGTCTGTCGTCAAGTGTGACGTGTCCTTCCAAACGGGATTCGAGTAAAGTGTGAACGAGTTGTTGTACACCAGCTGCTGCGTCAGGAACACAGCCTGCAGAGTCAATGCATTTCGCACCACAACCGAGATAGGATGGCACGCCGTGTCCAGATACACAATCTTCTGCAACAGCGATTCGTGTTCGTCGGCGTCGGTGAAGACAGTCGGACTCGCCAGCAGCGACGACGATGCGGAGATTGTGTATGTTAAGTCTCCGATCGTGTCCAACAGCCCATGGAACTCGGTTGTCGACGAGAAGGGCGACGCAGGCGACAGATTGGGGAACACCACAGTGAAGCCCTCTTCCTTCTTGAACGCGCTTTTGTCGCTCGCTGACCACAGACTGAGCGAGTCCAGACTGCGAAAAAGAGCTGTCTTCGTGTCCTAAAGGATCGCATCCAAGTCTAAAATGTATTCCCACCCTCCCACCAGCGTCGGGGCTGCCAGATGCTCAAACAAGTCGCATGTAAGCACCACTGCCGACATCTGCGACGTCTGCTTCAATATTTGAGATTGTTTCGTCGGTGATTGATGTTCGTTTGCTTTCTTTGTTGTCGCTTTCTTTTCCAGTATCGTGATTATCGAGTCCAGTCCGTCTTTCACCGTGTCATCATTCAGAAGATCAATAACCACTGTTCGCATCATCTTCCAAAGCGCCTCTGTGTTTGGTGAAATCAGAAGCTGTTTTTTGATGTATTCGAACGTTTCCTTCGCTTTTCGAGCTGCCAACAGCGCAAGACGGTGCAGTCGGTCAACAGAAGACGATGGTTGGTCCAACAAGTTCAGAACTGCAAGTAAAATCATCTTCGTCGTCTCCAACTTCGCTTGCGCACCAGCTGTTCCTCCTCCTTTGTCACCATCGTTCATCCCAAGTCCTTGCATGGGATCATCATTCATTTTCATCCGTTCTGCCTCAACCATGTCATCCAGCTCCTTTTCAATCGAAAAGATCGTCCATTGATTGAAAAGTACGGATATCCGATTGTCGCCTGCTGAATCAATTTTGGGCTTTCAGATAGTTTTTCTTGAAGGATGCTTCTAAAAGAGCGGATATCATGATGGGTGACTACGAGCAGCCGATTGATTTGTGAGAAACATTCAAAAACGACGTGCGAGAAGAAAGACAACACACACGTGGATTGAATCCCATTCGAAATCGAAATAGAGTGTCCAGATGAAAAGTTTGAAGATTCTGGAGATTATGAAGGAGATGGAGTGTTGATATCGATTTCACCAACGGTACTCAACTTTTCTCGACAACGGTTCCAATAACACAGATATCACTTCGATGAGTCCAGCTGTAGTCACTCCCTGAAGGTGGGAAGAAACGAGCAATGGCTTGATCGATATCTTTTATTTGAAACAACAGAATGAAATACTTTGCACCAAAAATATCCGAAATAGAGAGAAATAGACTGAGATGAAAACAAGAATGATGTGGTGAGTGTGAAAAAGAGTGAATCGAGAATTTGAGAAAAGACTATTAAGGGACATAGTAAAGGTCTGATCAAAACTTGATGAGATATAGACGGAATGCTTGATGAAATATAGTCGGCCCCCTGAATTTCACTGCAAATCCTTCTTTCTCACGGTATGAGTGAGGTGTGCTCGAATTTTGAGGAGCTTTGTCGGATAGTTCTCCCATAAAGTCACTTTTCATGTTTTCACTTCACACCTTTTGACCGTTTTGTCACTTCAAAACCGATTGTAGTCCCTTTCATTTCATCACTTTTGCTCCCCATTTCACCTCGAATTAGTTCATCATTCCTCTTCATTTTGCTCATATCACTTCCATTTTGTGGGCCGTTCTCACTTCACTAGCACATCATTTTGTTGCAATTTTCATCACTTTTTCACAAAACAGAGTAAAAGAAAGCGAAACAAGCATGAACGAAACGGGCAAGTATGAAACTGAGAGGGAAATTGACGATCGTGAAAATGACGTGAAACGTGACACCAATAGTGAAAATGTCGCTTGTGTTCTCGGTTTTATGTCTTAAAAACAACAAAAATGATTCAAAAATGTTCGTGAAATGTTGGATTTTCCGGAAAAATACCGAGATATGAAGTGAGCCGTTGAATGGCGGATCTCTGCAAAAGTCCGGAAAATCCAGTAAACGAGAATTAGTGTGAACTTACAGAGAAAAAGTTTCAGAGAAAGAAACATGAATGAAATGGTTAAAAAGGATAAACAATGAAAAAACGAAGTCGGAAGTGAGGTCAAAAATGAAACAATAACTAGTGAAAATGAAGTGACAATTCAATCAAAAACGAGTTAAACAGAGCTGAAAAAAGAAGAAAATGAGAGTGACATACTCCTTTTTACATAAAAGTTCCGAGATCCACGACCGATCCTGAAACTCCGCAGAACTCTGCAAAAGTTCGGAAAAAGTAAAAAACGAAGCACACCACGGTGATCTCCAACCGCCGACGGATCCAAAACGCGACAAATCAGAACGAAACTATCACTTGTGAGAAATGAGTGATCGAACCCATTGATCCTCGTTTCTGATGAAAAATTCAAAACTGAGAAAACAACGAAAGAAAATCTAATTTAGAATTTTTTAATTTGAATTAAATGAATCCAACTGAGATGTACAAGGAAAGACGTCGAGTCAGTTCAGAACAAGCATTAACTGAATCAATGAGAGAAGAGAACTGTTCGCTAGTCTCTGAGTATGTCAGAAATAATGTGCCGGTGACGTATGTTCATGAGGGAATCAAGATTTTAATTCCAATGAAAGAGCAAACAAAAATGAATCGACAAAATACAATTCACAAATGATTGAGAAAATGATTGATCAAACTCTGTCAACAACCAACGAGAATACAGCAGTGATTGACTCACTTCAGAAGACAACAGAAGCACATAAGACAGCGATATCATCAATCCAAAAGTAGTCAGCACAAATGGATCGATCACGACACCAGAAATTGGAGGATTGATCAATGTGAATGGAGCGAAGTGGAATATATCAGAGGATCACTTCCGAAGTATCCTGGAACATATCCAGCTTCAACATTTAAGTCTGGCATTTCAATATCACAATCAATTTCAGAAACATCAGGAATTCAGTTCAATGGTGATGGAATAATTATGTGGTCTCCGTGTGACTCACCAGCTTTGTACTACTACGATGAAGATACTGGTTCAGGAGTGTTTTCAATATCCACAACAGGAAGTTTTTCTCAACTGTCAGACAGAAGAGTGAAAAGGAATATTGAGCCGTACCCTGATGTTCTTGAACAATTGAATAAAGTCGAAATTGTGCAGTACCAATTCAACACATTCGACTCGAAGATCAACAAAGTCACAAAACAAATTGAAAAAGAGACAGATGAAGAGCACTTGAAGAACTGCAAAGAGAAATGTGAATGTCTGAGGAAGGAATGAGAGAAGAAACACATTGGTGTGATTGCACAACAGATCCAAGAAATATTCCCTGAAGTCGTGAATGATTCGAATCCAGACTGTCTTCAAGTTGATTATGCAGAACTCTCTTGCTTTTGTATCAAAGCCATTCAGGAACTGAGTAGCATTGTCGGACAACAACAGACACTCATCAATGAACTGATCCAAAAATACAATACACTGATTAGTATTCCAACATGAGATCAACCAGAAATTCATAGTACTCTTTGGATATTTTTCCATTGATTGTCTCTTGTGTTTCCATCTCAATCGATTCACCAGAACTGTCTTTGAACCAGATCTTCACGATTGATTGTCGAGTACTTAATTCCCATTTCTTTCGCTTAGCAATCTGTTCGTTACAGAAAGCAACATATGAATCATTGTGTGCATCAGTCTGGATCCAATCACCATGGATTGTTATGTGCTGAGGAATGTCTTTTGAAACGACTGTCGATGCATCACTAATCTCTTCTTTCACATGGATGAGTTTGCAGTCAAGAAAGTGAACATATTTTTGTTTTCTAGAATTGGTAAAATCAGGAGGGAGTTGAGCAGTGTGAGAATTCTGAATTGAGAAGTATCGCTTCACCATTCTTGTTTTAAACAAAAATAAAAATTCATATTTGTTTGATTCAATAACCTCTCTTCACTTCTTCGTATGCTTCTTGGAGTCGACGATCAATGACATATCGCACTCGTGGTTGTCCATTCTCAATCCAGAACAACCAATATGTTGCTTGATGTAGTGCTAGAATTGGAGGAGGAGGACCTTCTGGAGTTGAGGTGAAATATGGATCGAGTTCTCCCTGATTGATTGGTGTTCCTCTGTAGACGATATTCACTGATTCTGCTGTTGAAATACCTTCTTCACCACCAGCGATTTCACTTCGATCTGTTGGAACCATGAATGTGAAACATGTTGCATCCGTAACTGCTCTGGTTCTCTTGAACTCCTTTCCAAAACAGGTAGAATTGCGTGACATACAGATTGAATTCTCAAACTCTTCCGTCGCGGAACAACCGATAAAATCACCATTCACCATCATCATTTGATAGAACTCTGGCGAGAGTGTTGACATCGGGAAATTGGGAAAGTTGGATCCAAGCATTTCGAATAAGCCAACATAATGAGGATTTCTGAAGACTGTACATTCATTTGGTCTTTCAGGGAATAAGCACATAAGATTCATGAGATTGTTGAGCTTGATACTGATGTTTGATCTCACTCCCATTACTATTGCTTGTGATTGGAACGATTGTGTGTCAATTCTTTCAGCTTTCAGGACATACAGAGTCTTTGAATATGTGTTGAAGAGTGACTGCTTCGTTGCATCAGTGATTTGATATCCGTAACAAATCGAAGACACTGTATCTATCGAAGATGAAAGAACAGTGGCTGTGAAGGATTTGGTTTTGATATATGAAATGTAAAATGAATTCACAGAAGGCATTATATTGTCATCGAATTGAAGTATTGGATTTCCAATTTGTGTAAATTCCTGTGTCAAATTAGAGTATTCTCCATCGAACATGAGACTCATTTGCCCTTCTGGTGCGAGACGAGGCTCGTCTTTATCTGGATATCGATCTTTCATCATCTCAAGTGTTTTCTTACAACAGTTGAAGTTCGAATGGGACAATACACTAGTGAATCAGTGGTCAAATGAAATCTCAAACGTAAATTTCCGAAGATCGAATTTGGATACTGATCAAACGTACTCAGTGGAAGGAGATTCACAAACGGAACAACCAGTGGAATCGTTGCAGTGTATGGTTTTTTCTGCCCATTGAGTGTTGGAACATAGTAGAATCCACACACACTTGGATCCATTCTCTGAACATTTTCAAAAAGACTATAGCAATGCTTCATATTGTTTTTCTCTTCATACGACTTGAAAGTGTGATACAGAAATGATTCGTGAACATGATTATTCTGGAGTGTATTGTCAATAATGTTTCCTTTACTGTCAACCAGTCTCATGTCTCGAATGGCATCTGATGATGATTTGTAACCGTAGAACATTCCGTACAATCCAGCTGACTCTGAAGCATCTGCATCTGATGGATATGTATATGGAACAGCAATCGTGAGATCGATACGCAGATGACTCTTCGAAAATTCAGTCACATCATGACCATCATAGCACAATGGAACTTCAATCTCATCTCCGATTCTGCATGGCATGGGAGGATTGGTTGGATGCACTTCTTGGATGGAGTAGATGTGAGGTTCTGAATCCCATTGTTTTGGCATATACGATTGCACTTCAATTTGTTCGATTAATGTCGATGTTGGTTTGGATTGATTTGATCTGATACTTCTCATTTATAGAAAAATAAAAAATACAATATCAATGTTTTCTTTTACTGTTTTGTTTCGCCAGAGGCTTCGAACCCCCGATGAGAGTCTCTACAGGATTCCTAAATCTGTATGCAATGATTTCAATGTGTGATTAGGATAGTACTCAACTTTTGGTTCGCCATTGCTGTATCGTAATACCCACCACGTGGTAGCAGTTGTGGCTAGAATCGGAGCTGGAGGATGAGTAAATGTTGTCAAATCACCACCACTTTGACTTGGGTTGTAAACATTGTAGTATGTGTCGAGATTACCTTGATAGATTGGATGTGATCTCAAAGTGACAGCAGTATTTCCTTTGGAACTGATCGAATCATTACAGTTTGCTGGACATCCACTCCTCTGAGTAGGAAAGCACAGAAGGAAGTCAGTATTGTCATGAACTGGACGAACTCTTGTCATTGTTTCATTTGGGTATGTGCCATCACCAGTGAGTTTCTCTTCAACGAGAGAATCTGTCAGTGATCGCTCCAAATCATCAGGAACAGCTAGGTACGAATCGAGATTGAGAGTCGACAATGCAAACTGATAGAAGCGAGCTCCAATTGTTGTAGTCGGTTGTTCTGGATAATACCTGTTTTGCATTGTCACTTGGATGTTCTTCTGCATTGGATTATGGAAGCAAGTGACTTCATTGTCGTAATTACGGAAGAGAAGCATAATGTCCTTTGCATTCACAACAACCATTTGCTGAGTACAATCAATTCCTGTTGCCGTTGGTGTCTTCTGAAATGGATAGAACGAGATCTTCTCAGCTGGAATTGTTCCAGGACGATTTGTGTACATCTGCTTCAGATTCTCTTTCGCACCATCTTTCATTTTGTATCCAGCACTCATGCAATACACATCATCAATCCGATAGTTTGTGACGTTTAATGAGATGTACTGATCGACAAATTCAGGTTCTGTTGTCACGACATTGGCTGTTGAGCAAACTATGTCTTTGGTAACTGTTGGTTGAAGAAATGATTGACCAATTTGAACGAAGTTCTTGGTGCATGATGTAACAAGATTGTTTAAGAAATATGGACGATGTTGAAGACAATTGAGAATTGCTGCCTTAATAGTTGGTGCTGCTGCTGTTCCAGTCACGAGTGATGATAGTGTATCTTTCAAAGTAAGTTCAGGATTAACAGAACAACAAACAAACGCATCTTCATTCATGTGCACACTCAATTTCAAATCACCAAAGAGACATTTTGGATAGTCAGTCATCCCTGAGAAAATGAGAAGATCTTCAAGATTAATCGACACACGAATAGGCACATCAATAGTGTCTTGAAACACTCCTGTTCCGGACGTCGTTGTGAAGTCTGACAAAGGAATATAAACACCAGCAACCGATTCATCATGATTCCATGCATTCTGCCAAGGTGTGTGACAATGCTTACGATTCTCCAATTGACTCTTTGGTTTGATCATGTTGTAGATGTGAGACTCCATTGAGACATCATTGTTTGTTGTGCTGATGATTCTCTGATTCTTGTGAAGAACAGTAAGGTCACGAAAGATTGATGCCGAATGTTTGAGTCCAACGAAGATGAAGATTCTCTCATTCATATACGATCCAATTTTACCAGAAGTTGTTTGCCAATTATTGACTTTCAGTGTCGCTGTCATTGTGAACGTGATAAACGAATCATCAATTTGACAAATGTCCTGATTACCAGTCAGTGGAATGATTATCTCTTGTCCTGTGTAGAATCGTGCATTCTCTGATGGTTTCAATTCTTGAATAGAAGTACTGTGTGCTCCATCATTCAGAAGGTAATTAATGTGATGTTCGGACATGAGTTGTTGCTGAATTTGACCAATGTCATCTCGGGTATACTTGATTGATCCTGTGGTGTTTCCAGTCAGAGAGGATGCTCCGGTTCTTTTGTTTGTCAGATGTGTTATATGCGAATTCATTTTATCAAAAATAAAAAAACAATATTACTTATTTCTTTTTCACTTTCTTCTTCTTTGGTTTCAGCTTTTCTTCAAGTCTCAGTATTTCTCCTCTGAGTTTATTCGCAACTGCTGTGTTCCCTTCATTCATTGCTTGCTCGTATTGTGCCATCTTTTCTGCATGGAGTTGCTGATCCGATTTCTCATCTGGGATCATCTCAATTCCTGTCTGTGCTACCTTAGAAATCAATGGTCCAACGAAGGGAATGAGATTCAGAAATGGAGCTCCAACTCTGAGTATGTTTTTGCCAACTGCTGCTAATTTTGATAACCAACCTGGTGCCATTTTAATAAAAATAAAAATATTCGAATATGAGTGAATGTTTATCCTTTGAATTGAATTTTGGAATTGGACGAAAGTGGCATATCATCCTTGGAGTATCGTCCATTTCGTGGAGGTTCGTACTCGATCATCTGCGGTTTTTGTTGACGATTGATCGCCTTATTTTGTTGATAAACGTCCATCATTCCTCCTAATCCATTGAGTATTCCACCCGCGGTTTGTCCGAATTTACTGTTCGTTTGAGAGAGCAATCCACCACCGACTTGAAGTAATGTTGGAGCTAGAGGTTTGATGAATTGAAAGAATTGCTTGCCAATATTTTTGAGTTTGTTGAAACTTCCTGGTGCCATTTATGCAATTTTGAGAAATTGTGTTGAAGAGACGAAGTCTATTTAAGTAAAAATAAAAAATACAATTCATTTATAATTTTAGCGGGGAATCGCTTTCGTCAGAGAAATGCCATAGTTGAGAATAGTGTTGTATGCTTCATTGTAGGCAATACTCATGTCTTTTCCACCAACAAGGATCTTGAAAATGGTTCTAAACACTGGGAGTTTATTCAGACATAAACACTTATCAGACAGATCATCCAATTCGATCACCACATCGTTGATTCCAGTCAGTGTAGCAATCAGAGCACATAAATCACTTTGGTTTGTGATCAGTTTCTTTGATGGTTCAATGAGATTATTCAGTAGTTTCTTTTCGCATGCGAATGCATTCTTGTAAACAAGCAGTAGCTGATCTTTGAATGCTGAAATGTTAGATGTGTACTCTCGAAGTGGAATAGAACGACTTTGGATTGGCGCTGATGGATAGGTCTCCAGTGGTGGATCGTAAGCTCCACGTTCATTAGTGACCACAGGCTCAGAGCATACTCTTTCCATCTCCATCTTCGATCCTCTACTATCTACACCAGCTTTGCTCCTATCCTCGATGATGACATTGTTGGTGATTGATGTTGGTACTGAAGAAGAACTTGTGTGTTTTGTAAATTGACAACTTAGAATTGGTTGCATCTCTTTCTATAAAAATAAAAAAAATATATTAATGTTTTTAAATTCACATTTCTACTCGATCTATAGCTCCCATTCCAGAACTGTCCAACTGTGCAAATCGATAATACCCAGGCATCTCAGATTGGTATTGATCGATATTATCATCTGTGACTGTTTTGAATGCTTTGGCTTTCAGTTTATTAACTTCTGTTGATATGTGAGTTGAATAGCGAGTACAGTATTCCGATAAATACGTTGTATCTTGAGTGATCATTTGGAGAAACACTGGATAAATCTGATCTTTGAAGGCTTTCTTTTGTTTCATACTGGGATTGTAGTCCTGAACATGATCATGAAGCCATTGATCCCACATCAGTGATGCAATCTGTGATTGAATTGAATTGAACACCATATTGTCTAACACATTCTTGCTGGGATCAGCTGGATTGCTTCGATTTGCACGAGTTATTCCCAATGTGTCTGTCATGTGTTCACCAACAGCTCTCTTCACTATTGCATATGGTTGTTGAGATCGTTTAGTCTTCATCTCTTCATAGCTGATGTCTTGATAATTCGTTGGCAAATCGTACAGGGTGGTCACCCAAAACTTGGTCGGACATTTTCTCGCGTTTCAACAGGAATCATGGTTTGATTCTTTTTGTGACTGTTCATTTCATCATTTTGCATTCTATGCTTGTTTTTCATTTTTTTGAAAAAAATGGTTCAACTTAGACTTTTGTGGTTTGATCCTTCCCATCATATGTCCTCAACTGAATTTCGTATTCGAGATCGGACTTTAATAGAATTTTGCTGGAGAATGCAGCTTCATTACAAAGAAGCTCATTCTCTGCTTGCATCCTACTACCCAGACGATAAACCGTGCTTGGAAACCTGCAGAAAAGTTATGAAGGACTTGGAGAACGGCACTTTTTCAGTTACTGGAAAGGTTCCCAATCACGTCAGAAGCAACCTCACTCTAATCAACGCCCTTTCTCAAATTTTAGCTGAAGACACTTCATTATCTCTGCGAGCGATGTGGAGAATTACTGGTTTTCATCCACAAACAATCAAAAATGTCTTCTCGGACATTTTGGCTTAGTCCGACGCTACACTAGATGGGTCCCTCATCTTCTGACAGACTCTCAAAAAACCAATCGCATTCAGCTGGCACAGGATCTACTACTCACTCTCAACAAAGAGAAACGAAAAGGATGGAGGTATCTGATCACGGGAGATGAGAGTTGGATCAAATGGACAAACCCTCATTCTTCGGTGAGAGAGCGAATCAACATCGGCAGCGGGAAGACGATGTTGGTGGCGTTTTTGGAATTGATTTCACTTTCCTTCGAATGATCCCCAGAGGGAAAGGAATTACTGCTCAAGTGTTCGTGAACGAGATTTTGGACGAAATGGAAACAGAGATTCTTTGCAAGACACATTTGACATCAACGATTTTGTCCGGTATCTTCATATGGACAATGCGCCCTGCCACAACTCCAAGCTGGTCCGTACATTTCTCGAGACTTCTCTATTTTCCAAAATTTCTCATCCTCCTTACAGTCCAGATCTCGCCCCGTGCGATTTCTGGCTGTTTGGAGAAATGAAGATGCGCCTGAAAGGTATCACAGTCAAATCAGACGAAGAACTCAAAAACACATCGATTCATTCATGGCAGAGCAAACCACCGCAAAAGAATCCGAGTATTCGAAAACTGGATCAGACGCTGTGAACTGGTAATTCAGAATCAAGGCGAGTACATCTAACCGTCGCATTTTGTTCTCTTTCTCAACTTTTGTTGTATTCTGGAATTTTTGATTTGGTTGACCAAATTTTATCAATAGCACACTCATTTTGACCATCAAAGTCATTTTTTAGTTTTTCTCACCCCAGGAACTGTTTTGTTCTGACAACATTTCTGAACAGGATTGGAATACACTCAGATACAAGTTTTTGTGTTTGTATAAGTTTTTATCACTTTTTCGGAAAGTTCTTCTGTCGAGACATCTCTCACCCATCTCATTCTCGAGATTCAGATGTGTGACACTCGGATTCGACGAGCTAACCAAAGACAAAATGAGGTATCTCATCTAAATTCAAGTGAAATGACTTAGGAATAGCATGTTCCAAGAAGTGTCACCCCGACCAAGTTTTGGGTGACCACCCTGTATGTTCCATTCTTGAGGAAATTCCGATGTACAGCTTTGATTTTCCTTCCATTTTGTTGATTGAATGATGTGTATGGTTTCAGTCTTCGCATATCTGGTGTTGGATTCATTGCGTAGTATGTCTCTTTGACTGGTCTATTATTGTATGGAGTTTGCATGGCACCATTGACTGCAATCAGATCTCCAGTATCATTATCGTAGACCATCACATCAGGAACTTGTCCATATTGTTCTACTTTCGCAGTCCAATTTCGTCCAGTTCTCGTACTATACTCACGAGCTGATGGAAGACTACACAGAGCATCATTGCGTCTGGTTTGAATATCATCGTCGGCATAGATTCGTTTCAATGCTGCTTGAGTCTCCAGTCCGTATCTCATTTTTGGTTTCTTCGCTTGTGCTTTTCTTTGTGGTTGAACGTACACTATCTTTTGTGACATTGTGTGTTTTCATACAAAATAAAAAAATCAAAAGTATATTTTAATTAGAGTTAAATCATAAATGAAGAAATCTCCAATATCACTTACAGCATACGTGAATGCTAAATTGAGTGAAGCATCAAATCGGAATGTTTCTCATGAAGTGCAATCACAAATACATCCAGATCTGCATTTCAATCGCAATAGTGTGAATGTCCTCGTTGGAAACAGAGGAAGTGGACAAACATTTAATGCTCTTCGAGAAGTTGCCAAACTCCAAAATGTTCAGGTCAGAAATGAACTGTTTCACCTCTTTGTCTTCGTCACTGATAAGAATATTGATCCAACCTTCGACAAATTCAAACCAATACTGAACGTTCCATATGTGAAAGTCAAATACGATGATGCACTTCCATTTCTGTTGGAACTCTCTGAATCAAAAGCAGCGTATGAAGAGATTATTGACAATCAATGGCAGAATAGAATCACTGATGAATGCAGAGAGGATCTCTTTGACTCACTTTACATTGATGACTTCTCAGTCAAGAATCTCCAAACGATTATACTTCTTGATGACTGTCGTCGAATTCTTGGTGAACGTAGAACATCCAAAAATAGAATGACAATGATGGACTTATTATTGGAGAATCGACAACCAAAGTTCACATTCTTTCTGACAATGCATGAGCTCTTCAGTTTGTCAGCTGACATGAAGTCAAACATTGATGCAATGTGGATCTTTGGAGGATTCAACAAAGAACGAATCAGTCGAGTCTATCCTCAGTTGAACTCGCCAATTGATATTCGACAGTTCTGGAATACAGGGTGGTCACCCAAAACTTGGTCGGGGTGACACTTCTTGGAATATGCTATTCCTAAGTCATTTCACTTGAATTTAGATGAGATACCTCATTTTGTCTTTGGTTAGCTCGTCGAATCCGAGTGTCACACATCTGAATCTCGAGAATGAGATGGGTGAGAGATGTCTCGACAGAAGAACTTTCCGAAAAAGTGATAAAAACTTATACAAACACAAAAACTTGTATCTGAGTGTATTCCAATCCTGTTCAGAAATGTTGTCAGAACAAAACAGTTCCTGGGGTGAGAAAAACTAAAAAATGACTTTGATGGTCAAAATGAGTGTGCTATTGATAAAATTTGGTCAACCAAATCAAAAATTCCAGAATACAACAAAAGTTGAGAAAGAGAACAAAATGCGACGGTTAGATGTACTCGCCTTGATTCTGAATTACCAGTTCACAGCGTCTGATCCAGTTTTCGAATACTCGGATTCTTTTGCGGTGGTTTGCTCTGCCATGAATGAATCGATGTGTTTTTGAGTTCTTCGTCTGATTTGACTGTGATACCTTTCAGGCGCATCTTCATTTTCTCCAAACAGCCAGAAATCGCACGGGGCGAGATCTGGACTGTAAGGAGGATGAGAAATTTTGGAAAATAGAGAAGTCTCGAGAAATGTACGGACCAGCTTGGAGTTGTGGCAGGGCGCATTGTCCATATGAAGATACCGGACAAAATCGTTGATGTCAAATGTGTCTTGCAAAAGAATCTCTGTTTCCATTTCGTCCAAAATCTCGTTCACGAACACTTGAGCAGTAATTCCTTTCCCTCTGGGGATCATTCGAAGGAAAGTGAAATCAATTCCAAAACGCCACCAACATCGTCTTCCCGCTGCCGATGTTGATTCGCTCTCTCACCGGTCGAGGGTCGTTTGGGTGAAGCCAAACGAAAGAATGAGGGTTTGTCCATTTGATCCAACTCTCATCTCCCGTGATCAGATACCTCCATCCTTTTCGTTTCTCTTTGTTGAGAGTGAGTAGTAGATCCTGTGCCAGCTGAATGCGATTGGTTTTTTGAGAGTCTGTCAGAAGATGAGGGACCCATCTAGTGTAGCGTCGGACTAAGCCAAAATGTCCGAGAAGACATTTTTTGATTGTTTGTGGATGAAAACCAGTAATTCTCCACATCGCTCGCAGAGATAATGAAGTGTCTTCAGCTAAAATTTGAGAAAGGGCGTTGATTAGAGTGAGGTTGCTTCTGACGTGATTGGGAACCTTTCCAGTAACTGAAAAAGTGCCGTTCTCCAAGTCCTTCATAACTTTTCTGCAGGTTTCCAAGCACGGTTTATCGTCTGGGTAGTAGGATGCAAGCAGAGAATGAGCTTCTTTGTAATGAAGCTGCATTCTCCAGCAAAATTCTATTAAAGTCCGATCTCGAATACGAAATTCAGTTGAGGACATATGATGGGAAGGATCAAACCACAAAAGTCTAAGTTGAACCATTTTTTTCAAAAAAATGAAAAACAAGCATAGAATGCAAAATGATGAAATGAACAGTCACAAAAAGAATCAAACCATGATTCCTGTTGAAACGCGAGAAAATGTCCGACCAAGTTTTGGGTGACCACCCTGTATCTATCAACGGAAACAAAAATGTGAAGCAATCATTCTTCGATACAATACAGATGGAGTTGCACTGACTGAGATCAACAAAGAAGGTTTAAACCGAACTGTCCGTTAGCTCTTGAATTAGATTACCTATTGTATCGTCAAGACTTCGAAGCCTCATACTGAGAGTATCTGTCAACGCTCGAATTGATTCTTCAATGTCTGAAAGTCTCTGGTCAATCGAGAGTGAATTAGGTGAAGTGGAAGCATCAACATATCGTTTCCTCAGTGCTATCTCACCTCTTATTTTTGTAATTCGATATCCATCGATTTGAATCATCCTATTCAGTTTCTGTGTTGTGTACTCATTCAGTTCTTTTCTATTCTTCTCCAAGTATCTCTGAAAGTCGTGGATGTTCGTGAACTCTTTCTGTTCAGGATCAAATGGTTCTAATATTTTCAGTGATGTCATTGAAGTGAAATAAAAATATCTGAAACATTTTTGAGAATAGTCATAATTGAAGCGAACGAAGTTCTGAGGTCAGAATAGACCGAACTCAGCAATGAACTCTGGAGTTAAGTCGTCAATAGAGTCTGCATGGAACTTTGTGTGTTGGATTGGAACGTAGACAACTTTTGACAGACACGTCAGTCCATTCAGTAGAGTAGCTACAACATTACCGTGCTTGTATTCAATGAATTTCCCCACGAATTGAAACTGCCTTCTCTTCTTCTGAAACTTGGCAACAGTCTTGTCCAGATCAAGATGAATCAGTAGAATGTTTCCTGGTTTGAATTTCCATAACATCTGTGTTGTCTGTTGCTTTTGGATGTTCTTTAATTGTTCTTCACAACTGGAGATGTACAGAGCTTCGATTTCACGATTGTTTTGTGCCTGCTGTGGAGTGAACTTGTTCCAGTACGCTCGATGAGGAGTCATGTTGTTGTATTCCACCATCTGATTCATCAATGAATGATTGGCCATCTGTGTCGCATTGTCTTGGAATCCATCTCTGATTGTTCTTATCACGCGATCGACAATTCTGTTGTGATTTGTAAATGGTGAGCTTGTGAAATAAGTATTGACATTCTGATCCTTGAAAAACTCTGATGCTTCTCCACTTGTCCATGCTGCTTCACCATCACCTCGAATGTTGTTAACGTGAACGCCACGATAATTAATCAGGTCATTGATTGCAGTCTTGACTTTGCTCCATGATTTATCCAGTACAGGAATGTCGACCAGGTATTTAGTGTTGATGTTAATTCCGAAGAGGTATATCTGAAGTACTGTTTTCGACGTTGGTGATTGGATAAATACAAGATCAATTTCCCAGGATCCAAACTTGGGAGAAAAGTATGGTCTATCACAATTCTGAGGAACCTTTCTGTCTGATGTCTTCTGTGGATCACCTGTAATTGCTTTCGACATGAACTGCATTTTTGATCGAAATGGATACACTATTTTTTCCGTTGCTTTTGGAATCATTGGTGGATCAATTCTCATCGCATCACCTCCTTTTTCTCTCTGAATTTTCCTCGGATGTGCTACACTCCATCTGTGATCAAATTCCTCATACCAATCCTGAAATGATCTTCCTCCGAATGGGATTTGTTTTGTGTGAGTCAGAATGAAGTCAAGATCTTCGTTCGCAATCTTTCTGTGTATTGAGGCTCGAACGAATGTGTCTCTGTTCATTTTATTTGCATCCAGAATGTGTGATGTAATAAAGTGTTCCATCTGCTTTTGATTTTTCATTATTGAGTTCTCAGCTTTGATCTGTTCATCTTCTGAATCGTTTCTCTGTTGATGATCAAACAATCCTTTCATTTGTGCCAACTTCTTGAGCACTTGCTGTGTCGTCGGTTCATTCTGTCTGATCTCCCTCACTGGGTGGTTGAACACGGTTGGTGTGAAGAAGGGATTTCTCTCTATTGGATCCTGCATCTGTGAAATTGGTATAATGTCATCATCATCTTCATCATCATCATCATCATCATCATCATCATCATCATCCTCATCATCCTCTTCGAACTTCCTCTCCTTCATTGGATATTCATATTCAAACCCCATTGATTTCAAGTTTCTCTTCAGTCCAGGAATAATTAGATATTCAGGTGGTTCTATTGCTATTGGTCTTTGCACTGGAATGGGTATTGGTCTTGCCTCTGCAGGGCTTCGAACTCTTGGTGAGAGAATTGGTGTCACTTGTTGATTGTACTTTCGATGATATTCTTTATACATCTTGTATGCTTTTTCACATCTCCAATCACTGACACGTTTTCCCAAGAATTCAATCAGAAACTGTGAGACTACTTTTGTTCCATCTGAAATAGTTAAATAAGGAGGTAATCCACCATTGAACCAATCCTCGAAATATGTTTCGTCGTTTGCTACATATTCTCCATGTGAATCATAGACATCATATACTGGTAAAGTGTTGGTTCTATTGAACTTGACATTGAATATTTTCTCTTTAGAGTGTTGTGTGCAATTCAGTAACCTATTCACTAAAGTATTAATCTGTCGTGTATTCATTTATACAAAAATAAAGTTTGTGTTTATTCAATAATATAATCAGTTGCTTTCAGTCCATGAATGAATGGAGGACACGATTCATTTTCAAGTATGATTGCCTTCAGATGAATTCCACTGAGACTGAGTTTCTGCTGTTGTATTTTCGCAATCTCAAATCCATTACTGTCCTCTTCGCTCACGACTCTTCTCGTCTGAAACGCATCATACTGATGCTTGAACCGTTTTACGGTGAAGTTCAAGGTGGTAGTCACAGTTTTCTCTCCACTAAGACACTTCTTATAATCGTCACTTGTGATATTTGTTTTCTTTAGAGACACTCCTTTGATCTTGCATTTCTCATCGAGAGAGTAACACTTGGGTGCAAGACAGATTATCTGTTCACCTTCCTTTTCAATTGCTAATCCCAACAGTTTCTTCTCATCATCAACTCCTTTTCAGGATTGGGAAACCATTCTTATTTGTGGGCATCATAGAATTCTTTGTCAGCAAGCACGTGTTCAAATTGTTGATGAATTCCAGCATTCGGATCTCCACTAATTGCCCAATAAGCAGAATCAGTATCACCCTCACAGAAATGAATCTTGTTCATGTCTAGGCACTTGTACATGAAGTTGTAGATGAAATTCAGATACCAGAACTTCGCATTGTCGAGTGTGAATACTGCTTCTTGCAGGCATGTTTTGCACGATGCTTTCTCTCTGTCTTCAATCACGATGTAGTTGTCCTCATTGATCTCTCTTGTCGCCACAAATCCTTTCATCATTTGCTTCAAGTATGTTCTCTTCTCATTGCAGATTGTGATTGAGTTGTATTTCTCAGTGTTCATTCCATCATATCCGTAACTTCCATTCAAGTTCGTTTTACAGAATTGTTCCTTTCCTTTGTTTCCAACCTTCATTGCTTCTATTCTGTCATTCATGAATGATGTCACAAATGGTTCAAATCCTGCATGTCTCGAGAACACCATCACACTCTTGATGTCGTCGACGATGAAGTGGCAATAGTCGATGAGGAACCACAGATAGTATGTCGAAAAGAACATATACTGATCGTGAGTGCTCAAGAGTTGGGTCAGCTTCCTTTGCTTGTCATCAGTCTTCAATCCATGCTTCTTCATCAGTGAATATGTCTTCTCTCCAATGTTTTCTTCTGTTGTATTGACAACGATGTTCCTGAAGATTGGTGGGAAGTTAATGAACTCATTTATGTACTTTTCATCGATATGTCCTTTCAGTTCTGCAACAAATAGTGTCTTCTGATTCTTGTCTTCGATTGTCTTGCGACATTCTTTATCTCCTGTTGCGGTGAATAAGCATCGTCCTGGCATGTACATTCTGTGTTTCGTGTATGGATTGTTCTTGTTCTTGATTGATGAGAATGCACTTGGATACAGTGAATTTGAGTCAACACCACAGACATGAGTCATTTTGTGTTCTGTGTCCTTGGAGATAACTTTTCCATCTTCATATGTGAAGTGATTGATCGGTGTCACATCTTTTATATTCTGTCGGTGTTGAACATTCGATAATCCACCAGTCACTGCGGCTCTCAGTTTGTGATATGTTTGCTCGTGTGTCAGAGTCATCGGCAAGGATTTCCAGATGCAGTACTTCTTCAGTTGTATTCTCAATCGTGTGAGATGTTCATCTTTGTCTGACTTGTAAGTGTTGCAGTAATCACAGCAGATCTTTACGTTCTCTTTTGAATGTCCTTTTGAATTGTCGATTCGATCCAGTGTTGGTCGAACTGCTTGTGAGAAGTGACTCTTGCAGATGTAGCACACTCTCTTGCACTGTTGAACAAACCACTCGTAGTCTGCTTCAGTGACATTTTTGTCAGTACTGCGATGTGCTTTCTGGTCTTGATAAATGTATGATGCAACCTTGTACTTCCAGTATTGTTTCGTGATTTTTATTTCTCCAGATTGATCCACTCCATTGAAATCATCATCGATATCAAAGTCCTTGTAGGCACATGCATACTTGATTGCTGAAGCATTGGCTGAGAGTGAGAGATTGTGCAACATATCCACTTTGTACTGGAAGTTCAGATCAATCAGATTATCCAGAGGTGCAATCATGCATTCGACGTCTCTGATGTTGTAGAATTTCAGGTAGTCCCATCTGTTCTTGAATCCTTGCTTCTTCCAATCATCAAGGAAAAGTTTGTAATCTGTGTCGGACATTTCACTGTTGTTCAAACTGGAGTAGAATTCATATTTGGAGAATGGTTCTTGTTTGCTCAGCACTGTGTCGTAGTCTGATGAATCAAATGATTCGTATGCAAAGAATGATTTCTGAAGCGTTGTGTTTCCAAAGGCTTTGACTGCATTATCCAACGTCATTGGTCCTGTGTTTGACATCATGTCAATGAATCGAAGGACTTGTTGTGTTTTCTCATGTCTGATCAACACTTGTTTGTACTTTGTTGTGGATCCAAGAAAGCTCACCACTTTCCAATCCTTGTCAACGAGATCACGAAAGATGAGATTGATGTCGAATCTAGAACTGTTGAATCCAATCACACTGACTTCATTTTGTGAGGGATTTCAGGGTCTTCGTAGTAGTTATCTTCTCGAACTGTCTCGGCATATTTGAAGAGTTGTCTGATCCATTGCTTCACAAAGTCCTTTCCATCTCGAAGATCAAAGTAGATTGACTTCACTCCTGATTTTGTTTTGATTGCTGATGCAACAGAGAGAGGTTTTAAATGTGAGATCAACTGAGTATTTTCATCAGAGAACAAGTTGTCAAGAATGAGATCTTCCATGGTTTCGAAATCGTATGTGATGTAGTACTGTGTTGGTTTGAATTCGTATTGTCTTTTGTGTGCCATCAGAAATTCATATGTTCTATTGTTGAGAATATGTGGAACGTACGGTCTTGGAGTTTTGTCCAGGGAGATCTTCTTCACATGTTTTCCATCAAGTTCTTTGCACTCTTTGAGATGCTTCTCGTAGTATGTCTTGAAGTGAGAATCCTTGACTTGGAATCCTCTCGATTGACAGTATGGACAGAGTTTGTATCCAGTGATTTTCTCAGGATCAACAATGAACATCACATGAACGAGAGTTGCAGTGAGAGGAATCATCAGAAGTGGGAGAACTCTTGCATCGTCATTTTCGTTGACATACGATTGACTTAGGAAATACTTCTTCTTGTCTTCATCATATTCATAAATGTGAACTGTGATGTTGTGTCTAATCATTTCTTTCTCCAAATCACAAGCGATATCAAATCCAGGATAATTGCGCAAGTGTTCAGTCAGTTGATGTGGCTTCAGGTGGGTCAGATTCTTCGATTCTGCGAACAATCTTTTTGCTTCAACGTTTCTCATGTTGATTGATATCTTCTTCCCTGGAACCTCAGGAAGTGTGAGGAACGACAATGATTGAAAGAAGCAGATGTTGAACTCAGAATCGATGTACCGAACGTTTTTCGTTTTGATGTGTTCAGTGAGAATGGCATTTGCTTTTCCTGCAACTGGGAATCGATAGACTGCAACTAGAATTGAGTGGAAAGCGATGTACATTGTCTTCGTATCCATCAGTGTTCTCTCTTGTGATTCTTTGATCAGATTGATTGCATATTTTGAATACTCATTAATATCTCCAGTACTTCGGATCACTGTCGGAAAACTCTTTGACGTGTTCTCCAATTCTGGTCTGAAGTCATTGTAAGTTGTCTCATCTTTGTCTTTTCTCTCGATGATCTTTCCAAAGTCAATACTAATCTTGAATGGATGGTCTTTCTCTTTGTCGAACACTGCTTTGATGAATGTTGTGATTTCTTCAACGTTCTTCAGATGATTGTGGAAGTACAGTTGATATGGTTTTCCATTATCTTCAACCTTCTCGACTTCATTCTTTTTGAACTTCCTTCGTGCATCCATGAGACAAGAATTGAATGCTACTTTGTCACGCGGTTCAGCAAGTAGTATGCATTCTTCAAATCCATCAAATGTCTGCACTTCTCTTTTTCCATTTGTTCATTTTTCTTTTGAATGATCAACAGATTCTTCATCCAATGATCCATCAGCTTCTCTTCGATTGATTTCAGTTTCCACGTCATTCTGAACACTTGCTTTTCAGTTCATCTTTGTTCACTCTTGGATTTGCTCTCATGTTCTCAACAATCATTCGGTGAGCGAGTCGATCTTCTGACGCCATCTGTTGTCGAAGTTTCACTTGTTCAATAAAATCTGGAATGAGATTGAGATCGAGATTCTTTATTGGATGTGGAAACTCGAGATCAGTGTGTTGTAGCATATTCAGGAGAAATGATCTGTGATGTTGATAATTTGTACTGTCAGGATTGTATTCGACCATCAATAAATTGAAATTGTGTATTCGGAAAGAGATCTCGAATTTCTTGAATTCTTTCCTTGACTGGTTTTAGCAGTGCCATTTACTACAAATTAAAAATCCGAAAATAAAAAAGTTGAGCGTTTATTTCTGTTTTCTCTGATGGGGCTTTTCGGTGCCTTTAACCAGGAATCAAGTCTAATTCTGAACACTTCACTTCCGCCAATCTCTCGATATGTGAATGGAACCAGAACTTTAGTGTACTCACCGACGAGTTCACAATTGTATTTCTTCAGTTCATTTTCAACGAATGATTGAGTGTAGTGTCGACGTTTCGCAATGTGAGGTCTGTTTCCTTGATTCCACAACTTTGGTTTTATTCTCCATTCAACTCCCTCATGAACATACGTCACCGGCACATTATTTCTGACATACTCAGAGACTAGTGAACAGTTCTCTTCTCTCATTGATTCAAACAATGCTTGTTCTGAACATACTCGACGTCTTTCCTTGTACATTTCAGTTGGATTCATTTAATACAAATTAAAAAGTCAAAATGAAAATTCTTTCATTGATTTCTCAGTTTTGGTTTTGTCTCTCAGATTGAGGATCAATGGGTTCGATCACTCATTTCTCAAGAGTGTTTGTTTCGTTCTGATTCCGTGCGTTTTGGATTCTTCTGGTGCTCAGGATCATCATGGTATGCTTCGTTTTTGGATTTTCCGAACTTTTGCAGAGATATTTGAGGTTTCAGGATCGGTCGTGGATCTCAGTACTTTTATGTAAAACGAGTATGCCACTCTCCTTTCTTCTTTTTCAGCTCTGTTTCACTCGGTTTTGATAAAACTTTCACTTCATTTTCACTCGTTTTGTTTTCATTTTGGCCTCACTTCTGTCTTCATTTTCTCATTGATTATCCTTTTAACCACTTCATTCATGTTTCTTTCTCTGAAACTTTTCTCTGTAAGTTCACACTAATTCTCGTTTACTGGATTTTCCGGACTTTTGCAGAGATCCGCCATTCAACGGCTCACTTCATATCTCGGTATTTTTCCGGAAAATCCAACATTTCACGAACATTTTGAATCATTTTTGTTGTTTTAAGACATAAAACCGAGAACACAAGCGACATTTTCACTATTGGTGTCACATTTCACGTCATTTTCACGATCGTCAATTTCCCTCTCAGTTTCATACTTGCCCGTTTCGTTCATGCTTGTTTCGCTTTCTTTTACTCTGTTTTGTGAAAAAGTGATGAAAATTGCAACAAAATGATGTGCTAGTGAAGTGAGAACGGCCCACAAAATGGAAGTGATATGAGCAAAATGAAGAGGAATGATGAACTAATTCGAGGTGAAATGGGGAGCAAAAGTGATGAAATGAAAGGGACTACAATCGGTTTTGAAGTGACAAAACGGTCAAAAGGTGTGAAGTGAAAACATGAAAAGTGACTTTATGGGAGAACTATCCGACAAAACTCTCCCAAAATTCGAGCACACCTCACTCATACCGTGAGAAGGAAGGATTTGTAACGAAATTCAGATCAAAAATCCATAGTGTCAAAATGTTGGTGCAAATGTGTCGTCACAAGTGGGATCGAAAACCGACCCTCCAGAGCGAACTATAGGTGATGTACAACCAGAATTCTCAAAAAAGCGTCGCTTGAGTGTAATTGTGAAGTGGTTGACGTGAAATCAATGAGAAATGAAAATTGACAAAAAATTGTGAAAACGATCGTGTGTCGAGGATCGTCAGAACCGAATGACGCGAATACCTGTCCACTACCGATTTGACACGTTTTGAGACCATCAGAGGGCGAAAAGTGACGTGTTGGAGAAGAGCGAGACGTCACTTTCTCCTCCTTAAAAATTTTGTCATTTTCAAAATATGTTGTGGGGTCGGATCAAACTTTTTTCAAAAGTGCTTTTTCCTAAAATTTCACCTATCAACATCAATTTCGTAATTTTAGAACGTGTTTGAACACAATTTGAGACAGAAAGGTATTCATAGTGGCGAAATCTGAACATCGACTTTTTCGTCACTTTTTCGGACCCAAGTTCGGTACACAGTTCGACGAATTCCCAACCGATTTTCATCAGGATTGTCTTGATCGATGACCGACAGTGCCCCGAGTTTTCGAAATTTTTCCGAGTTTTCGAAATGGTTATCATGTTGGATTTCGTTGATTTGTGGTAAAATAGATTTTCAGTATTTTCATGACCTATCATGGTACTTTCTCAAGTGAGGACGGTCTCCAAAATACAACCAATTGTCTAGTCGAACGTAATACTCATTCTTTGTTCGTAAATCGCGATATTTGAATGGCTCAAGCACCTTTGTGTATGTTCCAATGAGTTCACAATTCTCTTTTTCAGTTCATTTTCAACAAACGATTGTGTGTATGTTTTCGTTTGTTTTGTGAGTTCTGAATCCTTTCATCCATTTTGATGGGATCACTTTCCATTCGATTCCTTCGTATCGATATGTGACTCCGGTACCAGCATGAGTGTATTCTGAAACGAGTTCACAATTTTCGTTTTCAATGATTCGAGAAACTTTTCTTTCGTACAACAATTGGATACTTGAATGTATCTCTGGCGATTCGTGTGTGGTCTAGATCCTTTGACAAAACGCGGTAAGTACACTCGAGAAATGTCATCTGGTTTATCTTCGTGATAATATTCGAAAGTACTCGATGTGAGATATGTTGTTCCTTGTCGATTGAGAGTTGGTGGAACTTTCATCTTCAAATTTTCTTTGTCCAAAATTTCCTGTAGTTGATTTGGTGTTAATACGCAACTCATTTTATCCAAATTAAAAATTGAATAAAAAAGAAATCGAATTTGTTTTGGAAAGTACTCAAAAAGCTTCAAAAGGACACTTTTCAAGAGGTCATTTTTGGCTATTATTTTCGAATTTAGGGTACTTTTTGAGGTCATCGAAATGTCATAAATTCCTTTTAATACAAGATCCAAAATGGTCAATCGGCATTGACTTTTAGTTTTGATTTCAATGACAATTTCAGATTGGTTCTCAAATCGCTTCTACCACTACTTTTGAGAACAATGACGAATCATCCGTTTTGATGAAAGGGTGATGGTGGGTGACGCAATATTTGTCGTTTGCAAAGAGATGGTGGTTGGTGAGTGAAAATTCATGATTTTCGTGAGATGTAACGATAGAGGATAACGTACAAAAGATATAAAAGAATGAATAGAATAAGAAATGGAGACGATCTAGGGTACGGGTTTGAGTATAAGAGAAGTGCAGAACATTTCTAAACTTCAAGATTCTCCGACGAATTGTTCGGTGGTAGAGACAGACAAAGACGAGGAGAAGTCACGATAGGCATGTTGAAAAGCTATTTGACAGGCAGCAAGTGTCTGCAGTGAGGAAAACGTGTTGGTTGTTCCTGTCCGTTTCGATGAGAACGGGTGTGAAATTGTTGGAAGGATTTGAGAAATTCCATGCTCTGCATCGTGTGAGTGTCTGAAAATGTGAAAATACAAGGAAACATGAGGGATAATGAGAAAGAGGACATTGTTGAAAAGAAAGGGAAGTGATAGATGGTCAAAGATGAAGGTAAAGAGGAGTTCTACCCACCGGAGCTTGAAGAAAAAGTGCACGGGATGGCAGACAGTTTCACGAAAACCAGAGAACACGTCGTATTCTCCGGGATTCAGCATCTGATGGCTATTGACGGGTTCAAGCTGTTGGTTGCAGAAAAGGAGGAAATGTCAACCAAGATACTTAAAATTGGGTGATTGAGCCAATTTCTGACTGTTGAGCATGTGGAACACCCTTCATAATAGAATATGAACTCATTGTTATACACCGCTCCTAGTCATGGATCTGTTGTATTGTACAGGAGGACATTCAAATTGATGTATGTATCAGCCTGTATCCCTGATTTCAGATTTTACGAGTCTTCCAAAGCTTTAATTGGCGTTTTGTTTGGAAGATCAACAGTTTTCATGCCATGATCAATATTGCGCTTCGTCTACTCTTCATACATTTGAATGTGTTAGAATTGACAGATTGTGAGATTATTGATAGAAATAGAGCTAGTAGTCTGGATAGCAGAGATCTTTAACCAAAGATTTCTGCATTGTGAGAGAGACGTGAATGATGCTGTGAACCTGATCCGATCGCAGAGCGCCAAAGATCGCAGATAGAAACACAATGAGCGCAATAATGTACATCGTGCGATGTTATTGTATCGACCGACTTCTCGTCAAAGAATTGGCGTTGGTGGCTTCCTGATCATGTTGAAATGTAATTGAGACTTCAATGAGGAGCAAAATCACGATCGTAAATGAGTGGTGAGTCATGCGGAACCCCATTATTTCCAAAATGGTCGAGATTTCCTCGCGATTGATTTGGATTGGTGGG
>JARBJD010000621.1:0-28113 GCA_033064195.1 Blattamonas nauphoetae | reverse complement strand
GGAAAAAACTCTTCAGTGATGACAGAGGGTGATATGGAAAAAGCTGAATGTTTTTTACTGAGACGAATGTGTATTTGATAGAAAAAGTGTGACTCGATAGAAGAATTCCAGCATGATGAGTGTAGGTTCGAATTGAAAGGTAAAACCATCTGAATTCCTTTGAGAGTTCGGTCATTTCCACATGAGTGTGTTTCTCGATCCCCACAACTCGAAGGATGAAGCTATCGTTCCGGTCTTCTTTATCAACAGAATTTCTCATCTCTTCCGCCATTCTCGGTGTGTGCAGGTTTAATACCGCCGGAATTGGGTAGATAGTTTCATGGTTTAATAATCTTGTCGGCACGAGACTGGGTATATCAAACACCCCAATCAGTTCATGCCAATCGATTTCCACTTTCTACCTGGCGATGGAGGCTGAAGACATACGTGTTATTCCGATGGGACCCATACTAGATTCTCTTTCTACAGCTCTGAAACAGACACTACACTTGGAAGATACTTCATGTATCCCAAACTATTCATACAGAACGACGTCAGTTCTCATGGTCTGGTGACTCGCGAAACCCCATGGAACAGTGTTTGTCATTCTTCTTGCTTTTCTCTCCTCTATATCTTAGTCAAACATCTCGACGCTTCTCGAAAGATTGAAGAGCGATGATGAAGATATCGTGATTGACACACTTGAAGAGTTGCAGAGAGTGGCAAGTGGAGTGTTGTTTTGTTTTGTTTTTCGCCTTAAGCTTCTTTGGACGATTTTGGGATTGTTTCAGAAAATATCGAGACAGACACGTTTGGTGATTGGTGTCCATTCCTGTCTCCATTGTGTCATGGAACGCCCTCATCCCGACTTGCCGTGTGTCGTTTTCAGTTTTGCTCATTCTCGCTTTCAGGGTGAATTGCTGACATTACTTGCTATTCTGTGTTTGTGTTTTTTTCTTTGTGAGGAGCTCCTTACCAGTTGCTCCTCACAAACCTTAGCTCCCACTCCATTGAGATAAGTCCTATGAAGTGGCCCACAGGTCCTTTTATCCAAATGGTTTCACAAATACCTGAACTATGAGTGCTATCCGGACATGAAGAACATATCAATTTTCACATGTTGGCACGATTTCCTAGAGTTCTCGAACCTAACTCATCATTTACATTGTGTCACGAACGACAGTTCCGTCCGCTCAATCTTCAGCTCCGAGTCGTATTGTCCCTTCCATAACACACACCAATCGGCCCTCCAAGAAGCAATTATCAGACCAGGTTCCACTAAAATGTATAAAGTTCCAAGATAGCACGAATAAGTTCTGACAAGTTTGAAGGAAGAATCATCAAGTCTATCTTCCTCTCATAGTTCTTGGAATAGAGCTTCGAACACGACGTTTACCAAAGCAAGAGTAATTGCAACGAAGGTGCAAGAAGCACAAAACACTCATAGTTCACTCCCTCCCTCCTCGATCAAATTCGAAGGAAACTCGTTGGGAGGACGAATATAATGCAAGGAAGAACGCTCAAGTGCCCTATTTTTGGTTGGTTTTCCAGCTTGATGTATCGTTTGAACGATACTCACAACAACTTGACGCTCCAACATGTGATTGAGGAGGACAAGGATAGTGGCTTTTCGCAGGTCAAATTGACCATAGATACTCCCATTATTCCCTTCTAGGCTGCCACCTCCACTGATCGATCCACCAGAACCGTCACAGAACTCGTTTTCCCTCGATGATGACAAGACATTCTGCTCGTTATCCTGACGATATTCAAACTACTGGATCGTCACTATCTTGTTTTTAAGGTGTTCGGAACAATTTCACATCAGCCTTTGACATCTGCGGCCTTTCAATCAGGATGGGAATTACACAATTTTGCCAATCACTCAACGGATGTAGGTGGAAGTTACTGTATCACTGAGTACACAAGTCTCATCATCTACCAAGTATTAGTCACAGTTACTCTGCATTTTTGGAAGAGAATGGTGTTACAGATTGTACACCCTGCCTTCTTTAAGGAGTACCTTGCCGCTATCGGAATCGAACGAGATGGAAAGAGTTCATAGGCTCCCTTCCCCTAACCTCTCTTTTCTCGAAGAAGCAAGAAATTGTCAAGGACAATCATCGAGACAGCGGTATTGGCACGGAAAAATGCAAATTGACCAGCACACACTCGACGACTTTGATGTGTAGCTGAGAATCCGGTTAATTCTACAAGACTAGAACTAATTTCCAAGTACAGAGGAAATTGAGGTTGGACACGGCAAGGCGCTAATGTGGTCTGACACGATCCCTACAGCGAACTCTCCGAGGAAGTGACATTCACTTCCAAAGTTAAATCGACGGAAGCTTGAGAGATTCATCTTCGCTCTTTCGCTCTGATGAAGTTGGTGGTCGCTTGCTCCGTTGTCAATGCTCCCAGGGTTGCTGTTGTCAGGTGGATATATACCGAACAAGAACACGGCTGGCTTGAATCGTCTCCACAGCTTCACATCTCGCAAGTTTCAATCAACATTTCTCAATCTCCGCCAGATGAG
The DNA here is from genome assembly GCA_033064195.1 of Blattamonas nauphoetae. NCBI lineage: Eukaryota > Preaxostyla > Oxymonadida > Blattamonas > Blattamonas nauphoetae. The sequence continues at coordinate 25,598 of JARBJD010000621.1, read as the reverse complement.
ATCGCAATCCACTATTGCATAACATGTGCGTTAATCCTCACCCAACCGCAGAGATTATCACTGACTGGGTCACAATGGGTATAACGAAACAGTCAATTGGTGGGTCACCGACATCAAGACACTCTGGTTCGTATCTCTCGGAGAGCGCTCCGCACTTCAAGCGTCGGATCCACGTCAGTTCATTAGTCACGGAGCGCACGCTGACGACCTTCTCGAACGGGAAAGTCGCTCAAAGAGATCTCTCGGTGTTACCAGCAAAGATTGTTCATAAGTGACAACGCTCCACATGTCAGACAGACCTCTCCAATGCAACTATTTTCGCAGTCATTGCTCCACGAATCACAGTCGCAGCGCAATCGAGGAACTGACACCTGGTCACGATGATAGTGGACTCTGTCATGCAAACTGTCCAGACCACCGCCGATTCATCGTAATAATGGTGAAATCGTCAGTGTGCAGAGGATGAAATCGTAATCTTCGGCAGAAAGAAATCCAAGATACGATGAAGCACGCAACTCATCTACTTGTGTAGCCGCCGAGCAATATTCGAATCTGAGGTGCGAACCAGCCACATCCTCTCCACCCAAAACTCGGAATAACATTGACATCCCTTCGCTCATTCCTGAACTGGCTGAATTGCTCGTAGAGCATCCCTTGATCCTGGTATTGGCGATGGAAAGCCATCACCAAACAGCTCCGCGAGGCCATCTCACCATCTGATGCTTCGCTCCTCAAATAGGTGCCCCTTCGGATTTCTCATTTGCAAGTGATCGTCGGGATCAGAAGACACAGCCTGCAGATGAGACAGAGTCAATCGTCTTCCACTGTCTTCTTCGTATCTTCACAGGAGGCTCTCCTGCTTGACTCTCTTCGCAAGTGAATGGGAGATTGTTTTGTATGCTTTATTTTGAAAGACAGTCGCAACTACACTACTAAGAACTTACCCAGTTATCATCGACACACCAACCAGCCCCACTTTTCTGGCCTTCATACTCGAACGTTCAAAGCATTCCTTCTTTCATGAATGTCACACCAGTGATGACACTCACAACAAAGAATCAAACAATACCTCAATAATCATCCTGGTTTTTCCTCGTCCCCTCTCTGAGTAGCACCGTTCATCTCTATAATGGATCCTTTCACTGTTCAACGAAACGGAATGGAAAACTGACTGTTGACGTCATCAATGAATTACCACGAAGTCTTGAACGGAAGTAAAGAGAGATGATAGGGAAGCGAAAGCCTCACCCGAGGAAGGATGAATCAACGATGACACAGTGAAGGTGAAGAAGGGTATGTGAAGAACGATGCGGACGAAGATCAGCAAGCCAACGATTACCTCGATGAAGAAGATGACAAGACAATAAGATCTGGATGAATGAATCAGACGACATAATTGATTTCACCAGTGGTGATGATGATCTGACTGAGTTGAAGGCACAGTACTCTCTTCACATCCCGAAAGCAAACTGATTCCTTACTCAGTAAACACCTACAACAAAATCTTCACCCATCACGTGCGGTGCGATCTTGAACTCGAAATGCGGAATGGGCCAATCATTCTTGTCCGCGACTCCGCGTTAAGAATCACCTGTTGGGAGTCGATCCGACCGCCAAGGCATCAAACAACCCGAAGATTGTTGGTGATGCCATCAAGAAGAACGACGGCCTGGATGAGCTTCATCAGTAGCGCGAAACGATCAAGATCATCTCACTGAGCAGGTTCGACAGTGTTGTGTATCCCAAAGAGTTCCAGATAATCGCCAACTCTCAGCATGTCCGCACGGGGTCCAATGACAGAATCGGAGGAAGATTCAGTTAGAAATGAAAAAGACACACTTGACGAGGGAGAATGGATGAGAACGACGATAATCAGCCATCTCAAAATGATTCCAACGAAGCGGAATTCAAGCTAGATGACGATCACAAAGCGAAGGAAGAAGAAAAATCCAGCCAAGCATCTTTTACAGAGCGGAGGCTCGTTGAAAGAGACGACGTCAACGAGAATGAGAGAACAACTGCAGAGCGAAGCCAAGACAAATCTCAACGATGAAACTGTTCTTCACCCACAAGTCACACTTCGCCATCGGAACAACATATAAACTCGTGTAGAGCAAGTAACAGCCTTCAAACGAAGAACACTGCACTTCTTTAGCGTGCAGATCGTACTCACTATACAGTATTGCGAAAGAAGGTCGTGTTGTTCGTGCAAATTCAGAACTGACCGATCCTAATCTGGATACCGAACTGAATCTGTCATCCCTCGAAATTTCTTCCACAATAAGATCAAACATGAACCAGCACGAATACAATCAGAGGGAACGTCATCATTCTCGCAATCGTCGTACTGGACACGATCATGTCGCCGATTACCAAAATTGTCCTAAAACGCAGAGAATCGGCATTCCGATTATCTACCGGAGGGTTGCTCTGTTCGACGCAGTCAGAACCGTCGTCGAGCAAGGCTTCGGCCACGTCCCGCAAGGTTAGTAGTGGTATAAGCGAAATGGGAACCAAATTGCCATAGGTGATACTCCTAGGAGAATTGGAACGAGAAATCATTTTGAATCTCAGAGCCAATTGATTTTTTAATATGACTCATTCTAATTTCCATCTCACTTACTACTGAAAATATTGATATTTCAGAGTAGTCAATATTTGGCCGTAAATTCAAAAATAAAGGCGAAAAAACGGACCCTCTTGAAAAAGTGTCTTTTTTGAAGCCAAATTTTGAGTACTTTTAGAAAACAACGTCGATTTCTTTTTATTCAATTTTTAATTTGTATAAAATGAGCAGCGTCTTGACACCAACACAACTACTGGAAATTTTGGACAAAGAAGATTTGAAAATGAAATCACCTCCAACTCTCAATCGACAAGGAACAACATATCTCACAGGAAGCACTTTCGAATACTATCTCGAAGAGAAACCAGATGAAACTTATCAAGTGTACGTCAATAGTTTCGTCAAAGGATACAGACCACATCTGAATCGCCAGAAATATCTTCGACCAGCAAATCGTTGTACAAAAGAGAAGCTTATTGAATCAATGAAAAATGAGAATTGTGAACTCATTTCTGAATACACTCATTCAAGTACTCCAGTAACATATCGACATGAAGGAATTGAATGGATAGTAATCCCATCAAAATGGATGAAAGGATTCAGAACTCATCAGAACAAACGAAAAACATACACACAGTCGTTTGTTGAAAATGAATTGAAAAAAGAGAATTGTGAACTCATTGGAACATACACAAAGGTACTCGAGCCATTCAAATATCGCGATTTACGAACAAAGAATGAGTATTACGTTCGCTTGGACAATTGGTTGTATTTTGGAGACCGTCCCCACTTACGAAAGTACCATGATAGGTCATGAAAATACTGAAAATCTATTTTTGACCACAAATCAGTCGAATCCAATGTGAGAACCATTTCGAAAAATCCTGAAAAAAATTCTAAAATCTCGGGGACACTGTCGGTCATCGATCAAAAGAGGTTTGATCAAAATCGGTTGAGAATTCGTCGAACTGCGTACCGAACTTAGGTCGAAAAAGTGACGAAAAAGTCGATGTTCAGATTTCGCCACTATGAACACCTTTATGGCTCAAATTGTGTTCAAACACGTTTGATTGTGACGGAAATCATTTTGAAAGGTAGGATTTTCGATAAAAAGCACTTCTGAGATTTTTGGTTTGATCCGACCCATTGAGGTTTTTTCGCGTTTTTTTGAGATTTTTCAGAAAAGGTATGGACGTTCGGGACTATGTCCTTTGATCACTTTTCGTCGTCTTACGGTGTTTTGGGTGTGAAAACGCTAGTTGGCGTCTTTTGTGTCATTCATCTCTGAAAACTTTGACACCTCTACATTCGGACACTTTTCATGAATTTTCACATTTCACTACTTTCACTTCATTTACTCCGTTATTACATCATTTTAACGAACATAAGTCGACGCGAGGTGTATAGCGCATTTCCTTAGTTTCATTTTGTTGGTTCTTCACTTCACCGTTTTGACGACTCTTTTCTTCACAACTTGCACACTATTAGATTTTTGCCCCGATTTTCACATATTGCGCCTTCTTTCTCGTTGTTAGAGGAAGGTGTGCTCAAATTTTCAGAATTTTTGTCGGATAGTTGTCTCAAAATTTCACTTTTTTGATTCGTCATTTCACAGCTTTTCACAGTGTTTGCATGTTTGAACACCACTTCAGCCCCTTCTTTTTCACATCATTCTCTCCACATTTCACCTCGAGTTGAACCATTTCTCCTCTCCATTTTTCTCACATCACTTCCATTTTGTGGGCCGTTCTCACTTCACTAGCACATCATTTTAGTCAACTTTTCATCACTTTTTTCACAAAAACAGAGTAAAAGAAAGCGAAACAAGAATGAATGAAACGGGCAAGTATGAAACTGAGAGGGAAATTGACGATCGTGAAAATGACGTGAAATGTGACACCAATAGTGAAAATGTCGCTTGTGTTTGGTCCTTTTTTGCTTACAAACATCAAAAAGTGCTCAAAAAAGTATGTGAAATGATGAAGATTCCGTTGGTGATCAGCCTGCAGTTAAAATGATCATCCACTTCACTTTTCCGGCACTTCGTTTTCTCTCTTTTTCAACCATTTTTATGGAAAATAAAACAAACGAAAGTTATTGGGAACTCAACCGAAAGGATATACTTGGGAGGTGCAAAGAAAAGTTTGGGAAAGACCTGGGCGGACGAGCGTACAATCTTCTTTCTCGGAAACGGCCGTCAACACGTTCTGACTGTTTGCTGTTCGCCTTCGACAACTGGCCACAGTATTATCTGGGCAAAGCGTTCATAGCTGACGTAGCTTGGGTATTCCGTTCAACACGTCAATTCCTTTGGCATCTCCGGGCACAAAGAAACAAGCGAAGAATGGGGTTGATGCCAACTGACCGAAAGCTGACTGATGAACAAGAAAAAGAGCTCGTACATGAAATTTGTGCCCTTGCGAACTGTCACAAACCAATCGGCAGGGTGGGTATAATCAAGATGGTCAAGTCAAAATTCCGCATGGTTGTGACCCAGGGATGGGTTTGCCGTTTCCTAAACAGGCATAAAAAGACGTTAAAACGAACAGTCGCAAAACCAATGGAAAGTTCAAGATCTCGCCTACAGAAAAAAATGATACGAAAATACAAAGCACGCCTTCAACAGTCTGTGGTCGGCGTCCATCCACGCCTTCTGTTTCATTGTGATGAAAGCCTCCTGAGAAAGGCACCATCGGTTGGAACAAAAAAAGTTGTCGTGAACAAAGAAACTGCAAACCCAAAGTTTAAGGATAGTTCCAGCAAAAAGGTGACTGGAATGCTTGCTTGTATTCCGTTTCAAGGCAAGTCTGTCAAACCACTGATAGTAGTCAAGGCGGAGAAACTAGATCCAAAAGTCCTCCCCGAAGTCAAAAAAGGCAATATTGATGCGAATGTCAACGTTAGTTCCAGTGGACTGATTCAAGCCGATCAATATCATCGTTGGATCAATGATCATTTCATTCCTCATGTTCGATCTGTTCGGATTCAACAAGGTTTGCTGGAGAATACCGCTGTCCTGCTCGCAGATAACCTAGAAATCCATAAAACAAGCGACATTAAGACAAACCTCGCGGTCAATAACATCATTCTCTTTACGTTCCCGCCTGCGTCCTCTCATTTGACGCAGCCGTGCGATCAGCTGACATTCACTGCTCTAAAACAGATGGAAAGAAAAGACAGTGAGATACACAATGCGACCACACAAACACACCGATTTAGGGAAGCAGCTCTCACATTAACCAGTTGTACCGATGAGAAGAAGAATCGGTTGGCTTTCCAGAACGCTGGATTCCGAATCAAAGAGAAAAGAGGCAAACAGACCGTAGAATTGAACGATGCAACGTTTAGTGATATGGAATCACATTGCATTCCAGACGAAGAGGACACAAGGAAGGAGAAAGAGGAAACTGATCAAAGCCCCATTTTTGGTTTCGGAAATCGGGCACAGTTTCCCGCACGCTGGACCCCCCAATACAAGCTGTATCCATTCACACTTTCCAATGATAATTTCTCACGACAGAACATATTTTTGATCATTTATGCGGTTTTCGGGAAAATATAAGGAGAAAATGGCTCTTAAAAAGTCAAGGGAGTGATCATCTTGTCATATGGATGATCACTCACGGATTACGGAAAAATTCCGAGATATGAAGTGAGCCGTTGAAAGTGAGATCTCTGCAAAAGTCCGGAAAACTCAGTAAACGAGAATTAGTGTGTTGAATTTGAAAACAAGATTAAGAGAAAGAAACATGAATGAAGTGGTTAAAAACAGTAAACAACGAGAAAACGAAGACGGAAGTGAGGTCAAAAACGAAACAATAATGAGCAATAAACAAGTGACAATTAGCCCGGAAACAGCTGAAACAAGTCTAAAACAAGAAGAAAATGAGAGTGAAATGATGAAGAATGCATACTTTTACCGAGATCTGGACCCGGTTGTGAAACCTCAAATATCTCTGCAAAAGTCCGAAATCTTCAAAAAACGAAGCATACCACGATGATCCTGGAGTTCAGGAGAATCTAAAACGCACAGAATCAGAACGAAACAAGCACTCTTGAGAAATGAGTGATCGAACCCATTGATCCTCGTTTCTAGTGAAAAATCCAAAACTGAGAAAACAACGAAAGAAAATCTAATTCAGATTTTTTTAATTTGTATTAAACGAATCCAACTGCGATGTACAACGAAAGACGTCGAGTATGTTCAGAACAAGCATTAATTGAATCAATGAGAGAAGAGAACTGTTCACTAGTCTCTGAGTATGTCAGAAATAATGTGCCGGTGACGTATGTTCATGAGGGAGTTGAATGGAGAATAAAACCAAAGTTGTGGAATCAAGGAAACCGACCACACATAGCGAAACGTCGACACTACACTCAATCATTCGTTGAAAATGAACTGAAGAAATACAATTGTGAACTCGTAGGTGAGTACACAAAAGTTCTGGTTCCATTCACATATCGAGAGATTGGCGGAAGTGAAGTGTTCAGAATTAGACTTGATTCCTGGTTAAAGGCACCGAAAAAGCCCCATCAGAGAAAACAGAAATAAACACTCAACTGTTTTTATTTTCGGATATTTTATTTTGTAGTAAATGACACTGCTAAAACCAATCAAAGAAAGAATTCAAGAAATTCGAGATCTCTTTCCGAATGCACAATTTCAATTTAGTGATAGTCGAACGTATATTCCAGACAGCAAAAACTATCAACATCATCGTTCATTTCTTCTGAATATGCTTCAACACACAGATCTCGAGTTTCCACATCCAACAAAGAATCTCGATCTCAATCTCATTCCAGATTTTATTGAACAAGTTAAACTTCGACAACAGATGGCGTCAGAAGATCGACTCGCTCACCGAATGATTGTTGAGAACATGAGATCAAATCCAAGAGTGAACAAAGATGAACTGAAGAAGCAAGTGTTCAGAATGACGTGGAAATTGAAATCAATTGAAGAGAAACTGATGGATCATTGGATGAAGAATCTGTTGATCATTCAAAAGAAAAATGAACAAATGGAAAAGAGAGAAGTGCAGACCTTTGATGGATTTGAAGAATGCATATTACTCGCTGAACCACGTGACAAAGCAGCATTCAATGAATGTCTCATGAATGCACGAAGGAAGTTCAAAAAGAATGAGGTTGAGAAGGTTGAAGATAATGGAAAACCATATCAACTGTACTTCCACAATCATCTGAAGAACGTTGAAGAAATCACAACCTTCATCAAAGCAGTGTTCGACAAAGAGAAAGATCATCCATTCAAGATTAGTATTGACTTTGGAAAGATTATTGAGAGAAAAGACAAAGATGAGACAACTTACAAAGACTTCAGACCAGAACTGGAGAACACGTCAAAGAGTTTCCCAACGGTGATCAGAAGTTCAGGAGACATCAATGAGTATTCGAAGTATGCAATCAATCTTATCAAAGAATCTCAAGAGAGAACACTGATGGATACGAAGACAATGTATATTGCATTCCACTCAATTCTGGTTGCAGTCTATCGATTTCCAGTTGCTGGAAAAGCTAATGCCATTCTCACTGAACACATCAAAACGAGAAATGTTCGGTACATCGATTCTGAGTTCAACATTTGTTTCTTTCAATCATTGTCGTTCCTCACACTTCCAGAAGTTCCAGGGAAGAAGATATCAATCAACATGAGAAACGTTGAAGCAAAACGATTGTTTGCAGTATTTGAGAATCTCACACACCTTCGACCACATCAATTAACTGAACATTTGCGAAAATATCCTGGATTTGATATTGCATGTGACATTGAGAAAGCGATGCATGTATTCAACATCACAGTTCACATCTATGAATACGATGAAGACAAGAAACGATACTTCCTGAGTCAATCATATGTCAACGAAAATGATGATGCAAGAGTTCTTCCCATCCTGATGATTCCACTTACAGCCACACTCGTTCATGTGATGTTCATTGTTGATCCTGAGAAAATCACTGGATACAAGCTCTGTCCATATTGTCAATCAAGAGGATTCCAAGTCAAGGATTCTCACTTCAAGACATACTACGAGAAGCATCTCAAAGAGTGCAAAGAACTTGATGGAAAACATGTGAAGAAGATCTCACTCGATAAAACACCACGACCATATGTTCCACATATTCTCAACAATAGAACGTATGAATATCTGATGGCACACAAAAGACAAGACGAATTCAAACCAACACAATACTACATCACATACGATTTCGAAACAATGGAAGATCTCATTCTTGACAATCTATTCTCCGATGACAACACACAACTGATCTCACATTTGAAACCTCTGTCAGTTGCATCAGCAATCAAAACAAAATCAGGGGTGAAGTCAATCTACTTTGATCTTCGAGATGGAAAGGACTTTGTGAAGCAATGGATCAGACAACTCTTCAAATATGCCGAGACAGTTCGAGAAGAGAACTACTACGAAGACCCTGAAATCCCCTCACAAAATGAAGTCAGTGTGATTGGATTCAACAGTTCCAGATTCGACATCAATCTCATCTTTCGTGATCTCGTTGACAAGGATTGGAAAGTGGTGAGCTTCCTTGGATCAACAACAAAGTACAAACAAGTATTGATCAGACACGAGAAGACACAACAGGTGCTCCGCTTCATTGACATGATGTCGTACACAGGACCAATGACATTGGATAATGCAGTGAAGGCTTTTGGAGGAAATACCACACTTCAGAAATCATTCTTTGCTTACGAATCATTCGATTCATCAGACTTCGATGTAGTGTTGAGTAAACAAGAACCATTCTCCAAATATGAATTCTATTCCAGTCTGAACAACAGTGAAATGTCTGACAGCGATTACCAACTTTACCTTGATGATTGGAACAAGCAAGGATTCAAAAACAGATGGGACTATCTGAAATTCTACAACATAAGAGACGTCGAATGCATGATTGCACCACTTGACAATCTGATTGATCTGAACTTCCAATACAAAGTGGATATGCTGCACAATCTCTCACTGTCTGCAAACGCTTCAGCAATCAAGTATGCATGTGCGTACAAGGACTTTGATATCGATGATGACTTCAACGGAGTGGATCAATCTGGAGAAATAAAAATCACCAAACAATACTGGAAGTACAAGGTTGCATCATACATTTATCAAGACCAGAAAGCACATCGCAGTACTAACAAAAATGTCACAGAAGCAGACTACGACTGGTTTGTTCAACAATGCAAGAGAGTGTGCTATATCTGCAAGAGTCACTTCTCACAAGCAGTACGACCAACATTGGATCGAATCGACAATTCGAAAGGACATTCAAAAGAGAATGTGAAGATCTGCTGTGATTACTGCAACACATACAAGTCCGACAAAGATGAACATCTCACTCGATTGAGAATTCAACTTAAGAAGTATTGCATCTGGAAATCATTACCTATGACTCTGACACATGAGCAAACATATCACAAGTTGAGGGCAGCAGTGACTGGCGGATTATCGAATGTTCAACATCGACAGAACATCAAAGACGTGACACCAATCAATCACTTCCAATTCCAAGACAACAAAGTCATTTCCAAAGACACAGAACATAAAATGACTCACGTGTGTGGTGTTGATTTCAACTCTCTCTACCCAAGTGCTTTCTCATCAATCAAGAACAAGAACAATCCATACACGAATCACAGAATGTACATGCCAGGACGATGCTTGTACACCGCAACAGGAGATAAAGAATGCAGGAAGATAATAGAGGACAAAAATCAGAAGACACTGTTCGTTGCAGAATTGAAAGGACACATCGATGAAAAGTACATAAATGAGTTCATTAACTTCCCACCAATCTTCAGAAACATAGTCGTCAATACGACAGAAGAGAACATTGGAGAAAAGACTTTTTCGTTGATGAAGAAACATGGATTGAAGACTGATGACAAACAACGGAAGCTGACTCAACTCTTGAGCACACACGATCAGTATATGTTCTTTTCGACATACCATCTGTGGTTCCTCATCGACTACTGCCACTTCATTATTGATGACATTAAGAGTGTGATGGTCTTTTCGAGACATGCTGGATTTGAACCATTTGTAACCTCTTTCATGAATGATAGAATAGAAGCAATGAAGGTGGGAAACAAAGGAAAGGAACAATTCTGTAAGACAAACTTGAATGGAAGTTATGGATACGATGGAATGAACACTGAGAAGTACAACTCAATCACAATCTGCAATGAGAAGAGAACATACTTGAAACAAATGATGAAAGGATTTGTGGCGACTCGAGAGATCAATGAGGACAACTACATCGTGATTGAAGACAGAGAGAAAGCATCGTGCAAAACATGTCTGCAAGAAGCAGTATTTACACTCGACAATGCCAAGTTCTGGTATCTGAATTTCATCTACAACTTCATGTGCAAATGTCTAGACATGAACAAGATTCACTTCTGTGAGGGTGATACTGATTCTGCATATTGGGCAATTAGTGGAGATCCAAATGCTGGAATCCATCAACAATTTGAACATGTGATTGCTGATAAGGAATTCTATGATGCACACAAATATGAATGGTTTCCCAATCCTGAAAAAGGAGTTGATGATGAGAAGAAACTGTTGGGATTAGCAATTGAAAAGGAAGGTGAACAGATGATCTGTCTTGCACCAAAGTGTTACTCTCTCGATGAGAAATGTAAGATCAAAGGAGTGTCATTGAAGAAAACAAATATCACAAGTGACGATTATGTGAAGTGTCTTAATGGAGAGAAAACTGTGACTACAACACTGAACTTCACCGTAAAACGGTTCAAGCATCAGTATGATGCGTTCCAGACGAGAAGAGTCGTGAGTGAAGAGGACACCAATGGATTTGAGATTGCGAAAATACAACAACAGAAACTCAGTCTCAGTGGAATTCATCTGAAGGCAATCGTACTTGAAAATGAATCATGTCCTCCATTCATCTATGGACTGAAAGCAACTGATTATATTATTGAATAAACACAAACTTTATTTTTGAATAAATGAACACACGACAGATCAAAGCATTAGTGAATAGGTTACTGAATTGCACACAACACTCTAACAACAAAATCTTTAACATCAGTGCGAATACAACTCAGATTTTACCAGTATATGACGTCTATGATTCAAATGGAGAGTATGTTGCAAACGATGAGACATATTTTGAGGATTGGTTTAATGGAGGTCTCTCTCCAAAGTTAACTCTCTCAGTTGGAACAAAAGTAGTCTCACAGTTTCTGATTGAATTCTTGGGAAAACGTGTTAGTGATGGGAGATGTGAAACAGCATACAAAAAGTATCAAGAATATCATCGAAAGTACAATCAGGAAGTGACTCTCTCACCAAGAGTTCGAAGCCTTGCAGAGGTAAGACCAGGGATTGAAAAAACCAAATTGGCCCCATTTTCAATTTGTTTTTCAATTTGGTCTCGATTTGTCAATTTGTCAGTTGTGCACAAACTCATTCTTGTTCATTCAAAACACTTAAATCGTTGACGGAAGGCTTTTTCATTGAAAAAGAGTCAATCAGAACATCATCATGTTGTCAAGTGAAAATTGGAGTTTTGGTGATATGGGTCTGATCATATCATTATCTTTCTTCCTATCCATTCACCATTCCTCCCAATAGTACACTTTCATCAATGGTATGTCTCTGTCAACATTTCGATTCAATTTTTCCTCAATATTCATTTAAGACTGTCCAATGCAGTTGGTCATCCAATTCTCCATCTCCCAGCACTCCGCTCTTATCATCGCTCTCATTGGTTCGAACACCCGAAACTGTTGGACAATATAGGTTGTTTAGTGTTTCATCTCCGAACATATTCGCGACACCTACCGATGCAGTTACAATCACGAACTTGCTGCTCGACGATGGATTCTGCATTGTCAGCTGAAGTGAACTGGCTCATCCAGATCTTAGTTTCGTACAAAATCATTCTTCTCTGTCAAGATCACTGTTGCTTTGGAAAGGGTTCAAAAAACAACATCAATTGTCAAGATTGGCTAGAGAACTGAGTACCGTCCATTCAACGAGCTATCTCACCGTTGTCTACTTTAATGTACCAGATGATGATGTTTTCAGTCATCTATCCTTCCTCTATCTTTATTAAGCTTACATTTTGATGTTTGTTTTTCTTGTGATTATTTCAACACACGTATCTCTTGAAATTGTTATCTTGTTTAAAAACAGCTTCTAAACAACTCAAGAATGACAGAATGTTGAATAGAACATGATGAAATAGATGAGATGTACGATTTGATTTTTTGGATCCCTGGGTAAGACCAATACCAATTCTCTCACCAAGAGTTCGAAGCCCTGCAGAGGCAAGACAAATCCCAATACCAGTGCAAAGACCAATAGTTATTGAATCACCTGAATATCCAATAGTGCCTGGACTGAAGAGAAACTTGAAATCAATGGGGTTTGAATATGAATATCCAATGAAGGAGAGGAAGTTCGAAGAGGATGATGATGATGATGATGATGATGACATTATACCAATTTCACAGATGCAGGATCCAATTGAGAGAAATCCCTTCTTCACACCAACCGTGTTCAACCACCCAGTGAGGGAGATCAGACAGTATGAACCAACGACACAGCAAGTGCTCAATAGGTTGGGACGAATGAAAGGATTGTTTGATCATCAACAGATAAATGATTCAGAAGATGAACAGATCAAAGCTGAGAACTCAATAATGACTAATCTAAAACACATGGAACACTTTATTACCTCACATATTCTGGATGCCAATAAAATGAACAGAGACACATTTATTCGAGCCTCGATTAACAAAACTATTGCGAACGATGATCTTGACTTCATTCTGACTCACACAAAACAAATTCCATTCGGAGGAAGATCATTTCAGGATTGGTATGAGGAATATGATCACAGATGGAGTGCTGCACATCCGAGGAAAATCCAGAGAGAAAGAGGAAGCGACAGAATGAGAATTGATCCACCAATGATTCCCAAAACAACAGAGACCATTGTGTATCCATTTCGATCAAAGATGCAATTCATGTCCAAAGCAATTACTGGTGATCCACAGAAGACTTCAGACAGAAAGGTTCCTCAGAATTGTGACAGACCATACTTTTCTCCCAAGTTCGGATCATGGGAAATTGATCTCGTTTTTATCCAATCACCAACTTCGAAAACAGTGTTACAGATTTACCTCTTCGCAATCAACATCAACACCAAATACCTTGTTGTGATTCCTGTTCTGGATAAATCATGGAGCAAAGTCAGGACTGCAATCAATGACCTGATTAATCATCGTGGAGTTACAGTGAATAACATTCGAGGTGATGGAGAAGCAGCATGGACATGTGGAGAAGCATCAGAGTTTTTCAAGGATCAAAACGTCAGTACATATTTCACAAGCTCACCATTCACTAATCACAACAGAATTGTCGATCGCGTGATAAGAACAATCAGGGATGGATTCCAAGACAATGCGACACAAATGGCAAATCATTCACTGATGAATCAGATGGTGGAATACTACAACATGACTCCACATCGAGCGTACTGGAACAAATTCACTCCACAACAAGCACAAAACAATAGAGAGATTGAAGTATTGAATATCTCATCATGTGAAGAACAATTAAAGAACATCCAAAGACAGCAGACAACACAGATGTTATGGAAATACAAACCAGGAAACATTCTATTGATTCATCTTAATCTGGACAAGACTGTTGCCAAGTTTCAGAAGAAGCGTAGACAGTTTCAATTCGTGGGGAAATTCATCGAATACAAACACGGTAATGTTGTAGCTAAACTTCTGAATGGACTCACATGTCTCCCAAAAATAGTGTACGTTCCCATTCAACACACAAAGTTCCATGCAGACTCAATTGACGACTTAACTCCAGAGTTCATTGCTGAGTTCAATCTAGCGTAGTGCGATCTTCGATCTGAGAACTTTGTTCGTTTTCAATAATGTTTCAAATATTTTTATTTCATTGAAATGTCATCATTGAAAATATTAGAACCGTTTGATCCAGAACAAAAGGAGTTCACAAACATCCACGACTTTCAGAGATACTTGGAGAAGAATAGAAAAGAACTGAATGAGTACACAACACAGAAACTGAATAGGATGATTCAAATTGATGGATATCGAATAACAAAAATAAGAGGTGAGATAGCACTGAGGAAACGATATGTCGATGCTTCCACTTCACCTAATTCACTCTCGATTGATCAGAGATTATCAGACATTGAAGAATCAATTCGTACGTTGACAGACACTCTCAGCATGAGACTTCGAAGTCTTGACGAGACCATTGGAAACTTAATTCAAGAGTTCTCTGACCCTTCTGATTAACCCATCTTTGTTGATCTCATTCAGTGCAACTCCATCAGTATTGTATCGAAGAATGACTGCTTCACATTTTTGTTTTCGTTGATAGATATTCCAGAAGTGTTGAGTATCAATTGGTGAGTTCAACTGAGGATAAACTCTGCTGATTCGTTCTTTATTGAATCCTCCAAAGATCCACATCGAATCAATGTTTGACTTCATGTCTGCTGACAAACTGAAGAGTTCATGCATCGTCAGAAAGAAAGTGAATTTCGGCTGTCGATTCTCCAATAATAAGTCCATCATGGTCATTCTATTTTTGGATGTTCTACGTTCACCAAGGATTCTACGACAGTCATCAAGAAGGATAATCGTCTGGAGATTCTTCACTGAGAAGTCATCAATGTAAAGTGAGTCAAAGAGATTCTCTCTGCATTCATCAGTGATTTTATTCTGCCATTGATTTTCAATGATCTCTTCATAAGCTGCTTTCGATTCAGAGAGTTCCAACAGAAATGGAAGTGCATCATCGTATTTCACTTTCACATAAGGAACGTTCAGTTTTGGTTTGAATTTGTCGAAGGTTGGATCAATGTTCTTATCAGTGACGAAGACAAAGAGGTGAAATAGTTCATTCCTAACCTGAACATTTTGGAGCTTGGCAACTTCTCGAAGAGCATTGAATGTCTTTCCACTTCCTCTGTTTCCAACGAGGACATTGACACTATTGCGATTGAAATTTAGGTCTGGATGAATCTGTGATTGCACTTCATGAGACACATTCCTACTAGAAGCTTCACTCAATTTAGCATTCACATATACCGTTAATGATTGATTCGATTTGTTCATTTGTTATTTAACTCTAATTAAAATATACTTTTGGTTTTTTTATTTTGTATGAAATGTCAATGATACCACAGATTGTGTACAACCAACCAACAAGAAAAACAAGAGAGAAGAAACCAAAAATGAGATACGCAGCAGAGACACAAGCTGCAATGAAAAGAATCTATGCTGACGATGATATTCAGACCAGATGGAACGATGCCCTCAGTAGTTATCCATCAGCGCTTGAGTACATTAAGAGAACTGGACAGAATTGGACTGTTCTAATGGAACAACATGGAAAAATCCCAGACGTCATGGTCTACGACAATGATACGAAAGATTTGATTGCAGTCAATGGAGCCATGCTTGCCCCATACAATAGTAGACCAGTCAAAGAGACATACTACGCAATGAATCCAACACCAGACAAGCGAAAACAGACATCATATACAGCATTTAATCGCCAATTCGGAAGGAGAATCAAAGCTTCACACTCTAATTTCCTCAAGAATGGATCATACGATTTACCATCCAATTTTCGAGACATCAGCTACGCAGATATGCAAACACAAAGATCACAACAACCATATGCTATAATGAAGAAAGCTGTTGGTGACTTCATGACAAACACATTGGGAATAACTCGTGCCAGTCGAGATAATCCAGCAGATACTGGGAAAAGAGTAATAGACAATATGGTGTTCAATTCAATTCAATCGAAAGTAGCATCACAAATGTGGGACAGATGGCTTGAAGAACATCTTCAAGGATTCGACAGTACCAACGAAGGACATCAGAGAATGAAGAAAAGAAAGGATTTCAAGGAGCAGGTGTATCCACAGTTTCTAGAATTCATCACAAATCAAGAAAATTTGCAAACATTCCTTGGTAGACATAATGCTACCATAGCATCAGAGATTAGTACTCTGACACGCAAAGCATATGCAACAAGAACAGATGAAGATATCGGTCAATACCAATCTTCGAATATGCCAGCTTACTCTCAATATGTTCAGTAACAGAAAGAAATGTCTGATTAAAAACATTAATATATATTTTTTATTTTTATAGAAAGTGATGCAACCAATTCTAAGTTGTCAATTTCCGAAACACACAAGTTCTTCTTCAGTCCCAACATCAATCACCAACAATGTCATCATCGACAATAAAGGTTCGAATTCTGGAAGATCTAAGCTCGAAGATCGTAATGAACAAAGCGCTAATGTCGAACTCGATAATGTTCCAGGTGTTTATGATCCACCACTGGAGACATATCCATCAGCCCCAATTCAAAGCCGTTCAATTCCACTGCGGGAATACACCTCTAACATTTCAGCATTCAAAGATCAACTATTGCTCGTGTACAAGAATGCATTTGCTTGTGAAAAGAAACTACTGAATAATCTCATTGAACCATCGAAGAAACTGATCTCAAACCAAAGTGATTTATGTGCACTGATTGCTACTCTCACTGGAATCAACGATGTGGTGATCGAACTGGATGACCTGTCTGATAAGTGTCTATGTCTCAATAAACTCCCAGTGTTTCGAACAATATTCAAGATCCTTGTTGGTGGAAAAGATATGAGTATTGCCTATAACGAAGCATACAACACAATCCTCAATTATGGCATTTCTCTGACGAAAGCTATACCCCGTTAGGGCAGAAATCTCTTCTGAGATTTTTTCCTCGCTAAAATTATAAATGAATTGTATTTTTTATTTTTCTATAAATGGCACCAGGAAGTTTCAACAAACTCAAAAATATCGGCAAGCAATTCTTTCAATTCATCAAACCTCTAGCTCCAACATTACTTCAAGTCGGTGGTGGATTGCTCTCTCAAACGAACAGGAAATTCGGACAAACCGCGGGTGGAATACTCAATGGATTAGGAGGAATGATGGACGTTTATCAACAAAATAAGGTGATCAATCGTCAACAAAAACCACAGATGATTGAGTACGAACCTCCACGAAATGGACGATTCTCAAATGATGATATGCCACTCTCGTCAAATTCCAAAATTCAATTCAAAGGATAAACATTCACTAGTATTCGAATATTTTTATTGTCCTAAAATGGCACCAGGTTGGTTATCCAAATTAGCAGCAGTTGGTAAAAACATACTCAGAGTTGGAGCTCCATTTCTGAATCTCATCCCTTTGTTGGACCACTTGATTTCTAAGGTAGCACAGACAGGAGTGGAGATGATTCCAGATGTGAAGTCGGATCAACAAATCCACGCAGAAAAGATGGCACAATATGAGCAAGCAATCAATGAAGGAAACACTGCAGTAGCGAACAAGCTCAGAGGCGAAATACTGAAACTGGAAGAAAAGCTGAAACCAAAACCAAAGAAGAAAGTGAAAAGAAATAAGCATTCTGGTTTTTATTTTTGATAAAATGAACTCACATATAACACATCTGACAAACAAAAGAACTGGAGCATCATCATTGACTGGAAATACAACTGGATGGATAGAATACACTCGAGATGATATTGGTCAAATACAACAACAACTCATGTCCGAACATCACATTAATTATCTTCATGAATGATGGAGCTCACAGTACTTCCATTCAAGAATTGAAACCATCCGAGAATTCACGATTCTACAAAGGACAAGAAATAATCATTCCATTGACAGGTAATCAAGACATTTGCCAAAACGATGATTCCTTCATTACATTCACAATCACAACGACTTTAAAAGTCAACAATTGGGACATTACCCCAGACAAAGTTGGATCATACTCAAATGAGAGAATCTTCATCTTCGTTGGACTCAAACATTCAGCATCTATCTTTAGTAGATTCACGGTTCTTCACAACAATCAACGAATCATTAGCACTGCAAACAATGACGTTTCAAAGGAATCGCACATATACAATATGATCAAACCGAAGAGTCAATTGGAGAATCGAAAACATTGTCACACTCCTTGGCAGAATGCCTGGAATCATGATGAATCGGTTGCTGGTGTCTACATTCCATTGTCAGACTTCACAACAACATCTGGAACGGGGTGTTTCAAGACACTATTGATGTACCAATTCGTGTGTCGAACAATCTTGAGGATCTACTGATATTCTCAGGGATGACTGACTATCCAAAATGTCTCTTTGGCGATTTGAAATTGAGTGTTCACATGAATGAAGATGCTTTTGTTTGTTGTTCTGTGAATCCTGAACTCACTTTGAAAGATACGCTATCATCACTCGTAACTGGAACAGCAGCAGCACCAACTATTAAAGCAGCAATTCTCAATTGTCTTCAACATCGTCCATATTTCCTGACCAATCTTGTCACCTCATGCACAAAGAACTTCGTTCAAATTGGTCAATCATTTCAGCACTCAAGACATCGTGTATAATACAGCTGGAACAGTCACTAAAGAACCAGAATTTGAGGATCAGTACATCTCACTGAATATATTGCAATATCAAGTTGATGATGTGTATTGCATGAGTGCTGGATACAAAATGAAAAAGATGCAAAATTGAAGCTTAAAGAGATGTATCAGAATCGTCCTGGAACCGTTCCAGCTGAGAAGATCTCATTCTATCCATTTCAGAAGACACCAACGGCAACAGGAATTGATTGTACTCAGATGATGGTGGTTGTGAATGCTAAGGATATCATGCTTCTCTTCCGTCACTACGACAATGAAGTCACTTGCTTCCACAATCCAATGCAGAAGAACATCCAAGTGAAATTACTCGACAAATACTATCCAGAACAACCGACAACCACAATTGAGCTCGCTTTTATCAGATCGCATTGTCAACTCTCAACCTTGATTCTTATCTAACTGTTCCAGATGATTTGGAGCGATCACTGACGGATTCTCTAGTTGAAGAGAAACTCACAGGTGATCAGAATTATCCCAATGAGACAATGACAAGAGTACGACCAATTCATGACAATTCTGATTTTCTTTTATGCTTCTCAACTCAGAGAAGTGGATGTCCAACGAACTGCAATGATTCGATCAGTTCAATAGGAAACGTTGCTGTCACTTTGAGATCTCAACCGATTTATCAAGGTAATCATTGACACATACTATAATGTATACAACCCAAGTCAAAGTGGTGGTGATATGACAACATTTACACATCCTCCAGCACCGATTCTAGCAACCACTGCAACAACGTGGTGGGTCCTGCGATACAGCAATGGTGAACCAAAAGTTGAGTACTATCCAAATCACACATTGAAAACGTTACATAAAGATTTAGGAATTATTCCAAATTGAAAATGACAAAAGAAAATAATGATATTGTATTTTTTATTTTTCTATAAATGAGAAGTATCAGATCAAATCAATCCAAACCAACATCGACATTAATTGAGCAAATTGAAGTGCAATCGTATACTTGCCAAAACAATGGGATTCAGAACCTCATGTATCTGCAATTCAAGAAGTGCATCCAACAAATCCTCCAATGCCATGCAGAATTGGAGATGAGATTGAAGTTCCATTGTGCTATGATGGCCATGATGTGACTGAATTTTCGAAGAGTCATTTGCGTATCGATCTTACTGTTACTGTTCCGAGATTGATTCAGACGGTAACAGTAATTCTTATCTTGGACTTCGTGGAATGTTCTACGGTTCAAATCATCCTCAGATGCAATTCGAGATATGAGACTCGTCGATAGTCAAGGAAACATCATTGACAATACACTCCAGAACAATCACATCCATGAATCATTTCTGTATCACACTTTCAAGTCATTTGAGGAGAAAACAACATGAAGCATTGTTATAGCCTGTGGGAAAATGTTCAGAGAATGGATCCGAGTGTGTGTGGATTCTATCACATTAACGTGGAGGGTTCGTTGGATGGACAACCCCTTACATTTACTATTCCGTTAGTGATTCCATTTGTGAATCTCCTTCCACTGAGTACCTTTGATCAGTACCCAAATTCCATCTTTGGTAATCTGCGATTGAGATTTCATTTAACGACTGATTCACTTGTGTATTGTCCAATTCGAACCTCTACAGTCATTCGAAAAATACTTCAAGATAGTACGGACCGTTATAACGGAAAGCCTTTGTCAGAAATAGCGTCCACGAGACATGGAATTAATGTACCATGGAGAATTCACAACTGTTTCACAGGAATTTACACAAATAGGAAATCCAGTACAACAAATGATGACCACATCTGGGGATGTTGTGGAGATTTTAACTATGGAACACACAACCACAGTTCTTGCTTCATCAGTGGACAAAGTCACGACAGTTTGTTATGGATATCAAATGACTGATGCAACAAAACAATCCCTCTTCAACACTTATTCGAAGACTCTTTATGTTCTGAAAGCTGAAAGAATAGACACACAATCATTTCAATCAAAAGCAACAGCGATGGGAGTGAGATCGAACATTAGTATCAAACTCAACAATCTGATGAATCTAATGTGTTTATTCCCTGAAAGACCAAACGAGTGTACAGTCTTCAGAAATCCTCACTACGTTGGTCAATTCGAAATGCTTGGATCCAACTTTCCCAATTTCCCGATGTCAACAATATCACCGGAGTTCTATCAAATGATGATGGTGAATGGTGATTTCATTGGTTGTTCGGCTACAGAAGAGTTTGAGAATTCCATTTGTTCATCTCGCGTTTATAAATATATCTTCAATAGAGAAAAAACAAAGATCGAGAAGAAGACCCATCACAGATGAGACTTGCTTCACATTCATGGTCCCAACAGATCGAAGTGAAATTGCTGGTGGGGAAGAAGGGATTTCGACAGCCGAATCAGTGAATATCGTCTTCAGAGGATCACCAATCAACCAAGGTGCTCTGGATCCATATTTCACATCAACTCCAGAAGGTCCCCTCCACCAATATTGGCATTACATCAAGCTACATACTGGTTGTTCTGGATTGAGAATGGACAACCACGAGTGCGATATGTCATTGATCGTCGTCTCCAAGAAGCATATGAAGAGGTGAAGAGAGGTTATTGAATAGAACAAATCTGATATTTTATTTTTGAATAAAAGTCACAAATGGTCAAACGTTATTTCTCAATTCAGAATTCTCACACTGCTCAATTACCTCATGATTTTAGCAATTCCAGAAATCAAAAATATGTTCATTTCTCGACTGCAAACTCATCCATGTGAAAGAAGAGATTACTGGTTCAACAATAGTGATTTCAAAAGACATTCCGCAGCACATCACAATCCATAGTGATTGATTCAGACAGACGCATTCAATGACTCGTTTGTTGCTTTCTGTAACGAACAGATTGCGAAGCGAAAGAAGTGGGAATTAACTACTCGACAATCAATGGTGAAGATCCTGGTTCAAAGACAGTTCTGGTGAATCAATCGAGATGGAAACGGCAGAGACAATCAATGGAAAAATAATCAAAGAGTACTACGAATTTCTGGTTGATCTCATGTTGGAGTATTAACCAGTGTTTCGATCAGTGAATTATATTTTTGTATTAGTTCATTGATGATTGACTGCTGTTGTCCGACAATGCGACTCAGTTCCTGAATGGCTTTCACGCAGAAGCAGGAGAGTTCTGCATAATCAACTTGAAGACAATCTGGATTGGAATCATTCACAACCTCGGGAATATTTCTTGGATCTGTTGAGCAATCACTCCAATGTGTTTCTTCTCACTTTCCTTCTTCAAGCATTCACATTTCTCTTTGCAGTTCTTCAAGTGCTCTTCATCCGTCTCATTTTCAATTTGTTTTGTCACTTTGTTGATCTTCGAGTCAAATGTGTTGAACTGATACTGCACAATTTCGACTTTATTCAGTTGTTCAAGAACATCAGGGTATGGTTCAATATTTCTTTTCACTCTTCTGTCTGACAACTGAGAAAAACTTCCTGTTGTGGATATTGAAAACACTCCTGAACCAGTGTCCTCATCGTAGTAATACAAAGCTGGTGAGTCACACGGTGACCACATAATTATGCCATCGCCATTGAACTGAATTCCTGATGTTTCTGCAATCGATTGTGAGATTGATATGCCAGACTTAAATGTTGAAGCTGGATATGTTCCAGGATACTTTGGAATAGTTCCCTCTGATATATTCCAATTCGCTCCATTCACATTGATCAATCCTCCAATTGTTGGTGTCGCAATACCGGCTGAACAATTGATTGATCCATTTGTGCTCACCACTTTTGGATTGATGATATCGCTGTCTTATGTGCTTCTGTTGTCTTCTGGAGTGAGTCAATCACTGATGAATTCTCGTTGGTTGTTGAGAGATTATGATCAATCATTTTCTCAATCATTTGTGAATTGTATTTTGTCGACTCATTTTCGTTTGCTCTTTCATTGAAATTAAAATTCTTGATTCCCTCATGAACATACGTCACCGGCACATTATTTCTGACATACTCAGAGACTAGCGAACAGTTCTCTTCTCTCATTGATTCAATTAATGCTTGTTCCGAACATACACGACGTCTTTCACTGTACATTTCAGTTGGATTCATTTAATACAAATTAAAAATCCAGAATTAGATTGTCTTTCGTTGATTTCTCAGTTTTGGTTTTGTCACTCAGATCGAGGATCAATGGGTTCGATCACTCATTTCTCAAGAGTGCACAATTCGTTCTAATTCCGTGCGTTTTGGATTCTCCTGATGTTGGAGATCATGATCGTATGCTCCGTTTTCTCAATTTTCCGAACTTTGCAGAGATATTTGAGGTTTCAGGATCGGGTCCAGATCTCGGTACTTTTATGTAAAACGAGTATGCCACTCTCCTTTTCTTCTTATTTCAGACTTGTTTTCACTAGTTTCAGTCGAATTGTCACTTCATTTTCACTAGTTATTGTTTCATTTTGGTGACCTGTTCGCACGTCATTATCTCATTGTTTATCCTTTTAACCACTTCATTCATGTTTCTTTCTCTGTAACTTTTCTCTAATTCAACACACTAATTCTTGTTTACTGAGTTTTCCGGACTTTTGCAGAGATCCGCCATTCAACGGCTCACTTCATATCTCGGTATTTTTCCGGAAAATCCAACATTTCACGAACATTTTGAATCATTTTCGTTGTTTTGAAGACATAAAACCGAGAACACAAGCGACATTTTCACTATTGGTGCCACATTTCACACCGTTTTCACGTTCGTCAATTTCCCTCTCAGTTTCATACTTGCCCGTTTCATTCACACTTCGTTCACTTTCTTTTACTCTGTTTTTGTGAAAAAGTTGATGAAAATTAAACTAAAATGATGTGCTAGTGAAGTGAGAACGGCCCACAAAATGGAAGTGAATTGAGCAAAATGAAGAGGAATGGTGAAGAGATCAAATGTGAAATGGGGAGAGAAAGTGATGAAATGAAAGGGACTACATTCGGTTTTGAAGTGACAAAAACGGTCAAAAGTTGTGAAGTGAAAACATGAAAAAGTGACTTTATGGGAGAACTATCCGACAAAATCTCCTCAAAATTCGAGCACACCTTACTCAGACAGTGAGAAAGAAGGATTTGTGACGAAATTCAGATTAAAAATCCATAGTGTCAAAATGTTGGAGCAAGTGTGTCGTCACAAGTGTGATCGAAGAACCAACAAAATGAAACTAAGGAAATGCGCTATACGTCTCGCGTTGACTTATGTTCGTTAAAATGATGCAATAACGGAGTAAATGAAGTGAAAGTAGTGAAATGTGAAAATTCATGAAAAGTGTACGAACCTTGTGGTGTCAAAAGTTTTCAGAGATGAATGACACAAAAGACGCCAACTAGCGTTTCACACCCAAAAACACCGTAAGACGACGAAAAGTGATCAAAAGGACATAGTCCCGAACGTCCATACCTTTCTAAAACCTCAAAAACGCGAAAAACCTCAATGGGTCGGATCAAACCAAAAATCTCAGAAGTGCTTTTATCGAAAATCCTACCTTTCAAAATGATTTCCGTCACAATCAAACGTGTTTGAACACAATTTGAGCCATAAAGCAGTTCATAGTAGCAAAATCGGAACATCGACTTTTGGTCACTTTTGGACCAAAGTTCGGGACGTAGCTCGACGAATTCTCAACCGATTGTGATCAGGATTGTTTTGATCGATGACCGACAGTGTCCCGAGATTTTAGAATTTTTGCAGAATTTTCGAAATGGTTCTCACATTGGTTTCACTTGATTTGTGGTCAAAAGGAAAACCACCAAAAAGTGCCAACATTTTTTCGAATGTTGTCAAAATTTGCTTCAAAATTGACACTTTTCACGAGGTCAAAATATTGGACATATTTTAGAATTTAGGCCAAATATTGATGTCATCAAAATGTCATAAATTCTTTTAATACAAGATTCAAAATTGGTCAATCGGACTTGACTTTTAGTTTTGATTTCAATGACAATTTCAGATTGGTTCTCCAGTCTTCTTCTATACTACTATGGTGAAATGATCACCTGTTTGAGATGTGAACCTGTGATCATTCAAGAACGAAGAATGGGGATCACTGCCCAAAGTTGATAAATATGATTTCAACGGATTCCATTGTTCGTATTTCTGGAGTCTGACGATCAGGTATACGTGTTCTGAATGAAACGGTCCGTATTAGAGATTTCCGTGAAATCTTGAGAATTTGATCGTCCCATTGAGGACAAAAGTGGGACCTGCTACCTTTTATCAAACTGACTGATTCTGAAAAGACAAGACACAATTTTGGGTTTTGAAATCGTCTTTCAGGTCTTCTCATGATTTCTTTGGTATTTTTCAGGTCAGAATGGAGACATGGAGTGTATGGCGAGCTGAGAGAAGGTGATTTCAGGCGAAAAAGCGCAGGAAAAGCCGAGTTTCCGAATCGGACAAGACCTCTGTCCTCTGTCCTCAAGATCTGGTGCTCTGTCCGTCCGCCACATCATAA
>JARBJD010000620.1:0-28595 GCA_033064195.1 Blattamonas nauphoetae | reverse complement strand
CACTTCGCTCCATCGCCACCAAACACCCACTTCGCTCTCCATCGCCACCAAACACCTTGCCCCTCATCGCCACCAAACACCCACTTCGCTCTCCATCGCCACCACCCACTTCGCTCTCCATCGCCACCAAACACTCCACTTCGCTCTCCATCGCCACCAAACACCCACTTCGCCTCCATCGCCACCAAACACTCCACTTCGCTCCCCATCGCCACCAAACACCCACTTCGCCTCCATCGCCACCAAACACCCGTTCCTCGCCCCATCGCCACCAAACACTCCACTTCGCTCTCCATCGCCACCAAACACTCCACTTCGCTCTCCATCGCCACCAACCCACTTCGCCTCTCCATCGCCACCAAACACCCACTTCTGCCCCATCGCCACCAAACACTCCACTTCGCCTCCATCGCCACCAAACACCCACTTCTGCCCCATCGCCACCAAACACTCGTCTTCGCCCCCATCGCCACCAAACACTCCACTTCGCTCTCCATCGCCACCAAACACCCACTTCCATCGCCACCAAACACTCACACCTCGCTCCCCCATCGCCACCAAACACTCCACTTCGCCTCCATCGCCACCAAACACCCACTTCGCTCTCCATCGCCACCAAACACTCCACTTCGCTCCCCATCGCCACCAAACACTCCACTTCGCTCTCCATCGCCACCAAACACTCCACTTCGCTCCCCATCGCCACCAAACACTCGTCTTCGCTCCCCATCGCCACCAAACACTCCACTTCGCTCTCCATCGCCACCAAACACTCCACTTCGCTCTCCATCGCCACCAAACACTCGTCTTCGCTCCCCATCGCCACCAAACACTCCACTTCGCTCTCCATCGCCACCAAACACTCCACTTCGCTCTCCATCGCCACCAAACACTCCACTTCGCTCTCCATCGCCACCAAACACTCCACTTCGCTCTCCATCGCCACCAAACACTCCACTTCGCTCCCCATCGCCACCAAACACTCCACTTCGCTCTCCATCGCCACCAAACACTCGTCTTCGCTCTCCATCGCCACCAAACACTCCACTTCGCTCTCCATCGCCACCAAACACTCGTCTTCGCTCCCCATCGCCACCAAACACTCGTCTTCGCTCTCCATCGCCACCAAACACTCCACTTCGCTCTCCATCGCCACCAAACACTCCACTTCGCTCCCCATCGCCACCAAACACTCGTCTTCGCTCTCCATCGCCACCAAACACTCCACTTCGCTCTCCATCGCCACCAAACACTCCACTTCGCTCTCCATCGCCACCAAACACTCCACTTCGCTCTCCATCGCCACCAAACACTCCACTTCGCTCTCCATCGCCACCAAACACTCCACTTCGCTCCCCATCGCCACCAAACACTTCACTTCGCTCCCCATCGCCACCAAACACTCCACTTCGCTCCCCATCGCCACCAAACACTCCACTTCGCTCCCCATCGCCACCAAACACTCCACTTCGCTCTCCATCGCCACCAAACACTCCACTTCGCTCCCCATCGCCACCAAACCCTCCACTTCGCTCCCCATCGCCACCAAACACTTCCTTTTTCTTCCCTTGTCCTCCATCCATCACCCTTGTCCCTCAACTATCCCCAAATCTCCTTCACAACACTCCAAAGTCATTTTTCATTCCTCATTCTTGAAGTCACTTTCATATCTCTTAATCACTAACAATCTTAATTCAATCTTGATTATTTCCTTCTCGTTTCCTCTCAGCATCAAAACTTTCTCACAAACAACAAAACGAGTGTCGTGAGGACGATAGTTGAGAGAACATCGCCAACCGTCATAAGATCATCCCGTCAATTGTTTTTTTCTCAGTCTGATTAGATTTCTGGCGGGAAGATTTTGAAAAAAAACACTTATTAGCAGCTATTTGAGGTGTGACAAGAGTAGTTGGAGAGAGACAGGAAAAGTTGAAAAAAGAATGGCGACGGTTGGTTTCGATGTAGGCTCGAACTTTTCTATGATGTCAAAAATATTAACCCAAATGTTCAAGTTCGGAATGAACTATTTCATTTGTTCGTCTTCGTCACTGATAAGAACATTGATCCAACCTTTGATAAGTTCAAACCAATATTGTCAGTTCCATACGTGAAAGTAAAATACGATGAAGCACTACCATTTCTCTTGGAACTGTCTCAATCAAAGGCTGCGTATGAAGAGATCATTGACAACCAGTGGCAAGACAGAATTACAGATGAATGCAGAGAAGATCTCTTTGACTCACTTCACATTGATGATTTCTCAGTTAAGAATCTCCAAACGATTATACTCCTCGATGACTGTCGCCGGATCCTAGGTGATCGGAGAACATCCAAAAATAGAATGACAATGATGGACCTACTACTGGAGAATCGACAACCAAAGTTTACATTCTTTCTGACGATGCATGAACTCTTCAGTTTGTCAGCAGACATGAAGTCAAACATTGATTCGATGTGGATCTTTGGAGGATTCAACAAAGAACGAATCAGTAGAGTCTATCCTCAGTTGAACTCACCGATTGACATTCGACAATTTTGGAACATTTACCAACGAAAACAAAAATGTGAAGCAATCATTCTTCGATGCAATACCGATGGAGTTGCACTGACTGAGATCAACAGGGATGGACTAATTCGTGGTGTCAGATAACTCTTGTATGAGGTTACCAATCGTGTCTGTCAATGTACGAATTGATTCTTCAATGTCGGATAATCTCTGATCAATCGAGAATGAGTTGGATTCACCAATGATGTCATTGTTTATTTTTCGTAGTGCAATTTCACCTCTTATTTTTGTTATTTTGTATCCCTCAATTCTGATTAACCGATTCAGTTTCTGAGTGGTGTATTCGTTCAGTTCTTTTCTGTTCTTTTCCAAAAACTTCTGAAAATTATAGATGTTTTCAAAACAGTTCTGTTTAGGATCAAACGGTTCTAAAATCTTTAGATCTTTATCAAAATGTTCTAAAAACTTTGAATCTTTTCCAAACTGTTCTAAACTGTTCCGAATCATTTTCAACAGAATAAAAATATTTGAAACACTTTTGAAATTAAACGATATTGAACTCCTCAGTGAACTCTGGTGATAAATCATCGATGGAAGCAGCATGATATTTTGTGTGTTGGATTGGAACGTACACTATTTTTGGTAGACTCGTGAGCCCGTTCAGAAGTTTTGCCACCACATTTCCGTGTTTGTACTCAATGAATTGTCCAACAAATTGAAACTGTCTTCGCTTCTTCTGAAATTTGGCAACAGTCTTGTCCAAATCAAGATGAATCAAAAGAATGTTTCCTGGTTTGTATTTCCATAGCATCTGTGTTGTCTGTTGTCTTTGAATGTTCTTCAATTGTTCTTCACAACTGGAGATATACAGTGCTTCAATCTCTCGATTGTTTTGTGCTTGCTGTGGAGTGAACTTGTTCCAATACGCTCGATGAGGAGTCATGTTGTAGTATTCCACCATCTGATTCATCATTGAATGATTGGCCATCTGTGTTGCATTGTCTTGGAATCCATCTCTGATTGTTCTGATCACTCGATCGACAATTCGATTGTGATTTGTGAATGGTGAGCTTGTGAAATAAGTGCTGACTTTCTGTTGCTCGAAATACGTTGTTGCTTCTCCACTTGTCCATGCAGCTTCTCCGTCACCACGAATGTTGTTGACGTTAACTCCACGATGATTTATCAGATCATTGATTGCAGTCTTGACTTTGCTCCAAGATTTATCCAATACAGGAATAACTACAAGGTATTTGGTGTTGATGTTGATCGCAAATAGGTAGATCTGAAGAACTGTTTTCGACGTTGGTGATTGGATAAAGACAAGATCAATTTCCCATGATCCAAACTTGGGAGAGAAGTACGGTCGATCACATTTCTGTGGAACCTTTCTGTCTGATGTCTTTTCTGAATCTCCAGTGATGTCTTTGGACATAAACTGCATCTTTGATCGAAAAGGATATTGTATTTTTGTTACAACTGTTTGTATTTTTGGTTGATCAATCATCAATGTGTCAACTCCATTTTCCCTCCTTATTTTCCTCGGATGTGTAGTATCCCATCGGTGAACATATTCATCGTACCATTCCTGAAAAGATCTTCCACCGAATGGTATTTGTTTTGGATGTGCTAAAATGAACTCAGTTTCGTCATTTCCGAGAGTTCTGCTTACGTGTGAAAGAATAAACATATTTCGATTCAGTTTCTTTGATTCAACGATCTGTTTGTCAATGAATTGTTCCATTTTCTGTTGATTGTCCATCATTGAATTCTCTGCTTTGATTTGTTCCTCCTCTGAATTGTCTTTCTGTTGATGGTCAAAATAACCTTTCACTTGTTCCAACATTCCCAGTACTTGCCTTGTCGTTGGTTCGACCTTGTTGATCTCTCTCACTGAGGGTATGAAGCTTTTGTCTTTCTTCACAATTGTTGGTGGATTAGGTGACTTGGGGATCAGTGGATCATCATCTTCAAACCTCATCTCTTTCATTGGGAATTCATATTCTGAACCAATTGATGTCGGGTTTCTCTTCTGTCCAGGAATGATTGGAGATTCCGGAGGTTCAATAGCAATTGGTTGGGGAAGTTGTGTTGGAATGACGATTGCTGGTGGTTGATTAAAATGACTATTATATGCTTCCTGATAATATCGTTGATATGCTCTGTATGCTTGTCTAGCATCGTTGTTACTGAGGATCCATCCGGTGAATTGTTTCACAAATCTTTGAACAACAATTTTTCCAACAGCAATGTTTAAATCAGGAGGTAATTCTCCATTCAGCCAATCATTGAAGTATGTCTTATCATTTGCGTCGTATGTTCCGTTTGAATCATTGACATGATAGGTTGGTAAACTTTGTGAAAACGTAAGTGTGACATTGTATATTTTTGTCTTGGAATGGAACGTGTTGTCCAGGAGGTTCTTCACTATTCGATCAATTTGTGTTGAATTCAAATACGGTCTACTCATTTTAACAAAAATAAAGTTTGGATTTATTGGATAAGATTATCAGTTGCTTTCAGTCCATGAATGAATGGAGGACACGATTCATTTGCCAATACGATTGCCTTCAGATGAATTCCACTGAGACTGAGTTTTTGCTGTTGTATTTTCGCAATCTCAAATCCATTGGTGTCATCGTCAGAGTGAACTCTTCTCGTTTGAAAGTTCAATGTTGTAGGCACTGTTTTCTCTCCATCGAGGCACTTCACATAGTCGTCACTCGTGATATTTGTTTTCTTCAGAGACACTCCTTTGATCTTGCATTTCTCATCGAGAGAGTAACACTTGGGTGCGAGACAGATCATCTGTTCACCTTCCTTCTCAATTGCTAATCCCAACAGTTTCTTCTCATCATCAACTCCTTTTTCAGGATTGGGAAACCATTCATATTTGTGAGCATCATAAAATTCTTTGTCAGCAATCACATGTTCAAATTGTTGATGAATTCCAGCGTTTATATCTCCGCTAATTGCCCAGTATGCAGAGTCAGTATCTCCTTCACAGAAATGAATCTTATTCATGTCGAGACATTTGTACATGAAGTTGTAGATGAAATTCAGATACCAGAACTTGGCATTGTCGAGTGTGAATACTGCTTCTTGCAGACATGTTTTGCACGATGCTTTCTCTCTGTCTTCAATCACGATGTAGTTGTCCTCATTGATCTCTCTTGTTGCCACAAATCCTTTCATCATTTGCTTCAAATATGTTCTCTTCTCATTACAGATAGTGATTGAGTTGTACTTCTCAGTGTTCATTCCATCATATCCGTAACTGCCATTCAAGTTGGTCTTACAGAACTGTTCCTTTCCCTTGTTTCCAACCTTCATTGCTCCTATGCGATCATTCATGAATGAGGTCACAAATGGTTTAAATCCAGCATGTCTCGAGAATACCATCACACTCTTAATATCATCAATAATGAAGTGGCAGTAGTCGATGAGGAACCATAGATAGTATGTCGAAAAGAACATATACTGATCGTGTGTGCTCAAGAGTTGAGTCAGTTTCCGTTGTTTGTCATCAGTCTTTAGTCCATGTTTCTTCATCAACGAATACGTCTTCTCTCCGATGTTTTCTTCTGTCGTATTGACCACAATGTTTCTGAAGATTGGTGGGAAGTTAATGAAATCATTTATGTACTTTTCATCAATGTGTCCCTTCAATTCAGAAACGAACAATGTCTTCTGATTCTTGTTCTCGACGATCTCCCGACATTCTCTGTCTCCTGTTGCAGTGTACAGACATCTTCCTGGCATGTACATTCTGTGTTTGGTGTATGGATTGTTCTTGTTCTTGATTGATGAGAAAGCACTTGGATACAGTGAATTAAAGTCAACACCACAAACGTGAGTCATGATGTGTTCAGTATCGGTTGATTTGACAACACCATCTTCAAATGAGAAGTGATTGATTGGAGTCACGTCTTTGATGTTCTGTCGGTGTTGAACATTCGATAATCCACCAGTCACAGCTGCTCTCAACTTGTGACATGTTTGCTCGTGTGTCAGAGTCATTGGTAATGATTTCCAGATGCAGTACTTCTTCAGTTGAATTCTCAATCTTGTTAGATGCTCATCTTTGTCTGACTTGTCAATGTTGCAGTAATCACAACAGATCTTGACGTTCTCTTTTGAATGTCCTTTCGAATTGTCGATTCTATCCAATGTTGGTCGTACTGCTTGTGTGAAGTGACTCTTGCAGATGTAGCACACTTTCTTGCACTGTTGAACAAACCACTCATAGTCTGATTCAGTTACGTTTTTGTTAGTATTGCGATGTGCTTTCTGGTCTTGATACATGTATCCTTCCACTTTGTATTTCCAGTATTGTTTTGTGATTTTGATTGGTCCAGATTCGTCACATTCATTATAGTCAGCATCAATGTCGAAATCTTTGTAGGCACAGGCGTACTTGATTGCCGAAGCATTTGCTGATAGTGAGAGATTGTGCAACATATCCACTTTGTATTGGAAGTTCAGAGCAATGAGATTGTCTAGTGGTGCGATCATACATTCGACGTCTCTGATGTTGTAGAATCTCAGGTATTCCCATCTGCTTTTGAATCCTTGTTTGTTCCAATCATCAAGGTACATTTGGTAATCTGTGTCGGACATGTCACTGTTGTTCAGACTGGAATAGAATTCATATTTTGAGAAAGGTTCTTGTTTGCTTAGCACTGCGTCGTAGTCTGATGAATCAAAAGATTCGTAAGCAAAGAATGATTTCTGAATAGTGGTGTTTCCTCCGAAGGCTTTGACTGCATTATCCAAAGTCATTGGTCCTGTGTACGACATCATGTCAATGAACCGAAGTACCTGTTGAGTTCTCTCGTGTCTGATCAAAACCTGCTTGTATTTCGTTGTTGATCCAAGGAAGCTCACCACTTTCCAATCCTTGTCAACGAGATCACGGAAGATGAGATTGATGTCGAATCTGGAGCTGTTGAATCCAATCACACTGACTTCATTTTGTGAGGGTATTTCCGGGTCTTCATAATGGTTGTCCTGTCGAACTGTCTCTGCGTATTTGAAGAGTTCTCTGATCCATTGCTTCACAAAATCCTTTCCATCTCGAAGATCAAAGTAGATTGATTGAACACCTGATTTTGTTTTGATTGCTGATGCAACGGAGAGAGGTTTCAAGTGTGAGATCAGTTGTGTATTGTCATCAGAGAATAGATTGTCAAGAATGAGATCTTCCATTGTTTCAAAGTCATAAGTGATATAGTATTGTGTTGGTTTGAATTCGTCTTGTCTCTTGTGTGCCATCAGAAATTCATTGGTTCGATTGTTGAGAATGTGTGGAACATACGGTCTTGGTGTTCTGTCCAGTGCAATCTTCTTCACATGTTTTCCATCAAGTTCCTTACAATCAGCAAGATGCTTTTCATAATCTCTCGAGAAGTGTGAATCCTTCACTTGGAATCCTCTTGATTGACAATATGGACAGAGTTTGTATCCAGTGAGTTTTTCAGGATCAGAAATGAACAGTACGTGAACAAGAGTTGCAGTGAGAGGAACCATGAGTATTGGAACAACTAGTGCATCATCGTTTTCGTTGACATACGACTGACTGAGGAAATATCGTTTTATTATCCTCATCGTATTCATAAATGTGAACTGTAATGTTTAGTATTTTCATTGTTTCTTCCATGTCAGATGCAATGTCAAATCCTGGATATAGTTGAAGATATGGTGTCAATTGATGCGATGTAAGATGGGTTAGATTCATGCAGACGGCAAATAATCTGTGAGCTTCAGCATTTCTGGTACACAATGGTATTTTCCTCTCTGGAGTATCTGGAAGTGTTTTGTGCGAAACTGCCTGAAAGAAACATATATTGTATGGTGAATCAACGTATTTAATATTGAATGTCTTCATGTGGATGGTGAGCAATGCATTTGCCTTTCCTGCAACTGGGAATCTGTAAACAGCAACAAGAATGGAGTGGAATGCTATAAACATTGTCTTTGTGTCCATCAGTGTTCTCTCCTGAGATTCTTTGATCAGGTTGATTGCATATTTTGAATATTCATTGATGTCTGGGTCATTTCTTATCACAGTCGGGAAACTCTTTGAGGTGTTCTCCAATTCTGGTCTGAAATCCTTGTATGTTGTCTCATCTCGGTCTTTTCTTTCAACGATCTTACCGAAATCAATCATTATCTTGAACGGATGATCCTTCTCTTTTTCATACACTGCCTTGATGAATGTTGTGATTTCCTCAACGTTCTTGAGATGATTGTGGAAGTACAACTGATAAGGTTTTCCATTGTCTTCAACCTTCTCGACATCATTTTTCTTGAACTTCTTTCGTGCATTTGTCAGACACTCATTGAATGCAAGTTTGTCTCGTGGCTCAGCGAGTAAGATGCATTGATCAAAACCATCAAATTCCTTCACTTTTCTTGATTCCATCTGTTCATTTTTCTTCTGAATGATCAAAAGATTCTTCATCCAATGATCCATTAATTTCTCTTCAATCGACTTTAGTTTCCTCGTGATCTTGAACACTTGTTTTTTCAATTCATTTTCGTTCACTCTTGGATTTGCTTTCATATTTTGGATGCTTGCTTTCATTTCTTCATCAATCCTTTTTTGTTCATGCGGATCTTCTGACGCCATCAGTTGTTGGTTTTCAATTTTGTTAAGAAATGTTGAAATATTATCGTCAGGAGATGACTCTAGATATCCGACTTCTGGATTCCGAAGCATAGACGCGAGATATGAGTTCTGATGTGCGTAGTTTCTGCTGTTCGGATCATACTGACGATCTTGGCCATATTTATCCTTGAATTCAAAGGTGGTGTTGGGAAACAATTGTTGAATTTTTCTAATGCTTTTTGTGACAAATTGAAGCGGGGTCTCCATTTTTATTCAAATTAAAAAGTTCAAAAATAAAAAAAGTTCTGTGTTTATTTTTGTTTTCTCAAATGTGGCTTTGTTTTTGCTCTAAACCATTCATCAAGTCTGATTTTGTATATTTTATCATCTCCAATCACTCGATATTGAAAAGGAACAAGAACTCTCTTGTACTCACCAACGAGCTCACATTTATGCTTTCTCAATTCGTTTTCAACAAATGATTGAGTGTAATGCTTCCGACTCTTCTCGTGCGTTCGTACACCTTTCATCCAGTGTGCTGGTTTTATTTTCCATTCAACCCCTTCATGCAGATATCTTACTACTGATTCTGAAGTTTTGTATTCACCAACAAGTTCACAATTCTCACTCTGAAGGGATTCAATGAATTTTTCTTTGGTGCAATAGTCATCAAATCGATGATACCGACTTGGATCCAGATGTGGTCTTGTCCCTCTGATGAATGATGAAACATAGACTCGAAATACCTCCTCAGGTTTATCTTCAGTAGCATATTCAAAAGTTCCATGAGACAGATACGATGTTCCACGACGAGTCAGAACTGGTTCGGTAACAAGTATTAATTGTTCATTACTTAACATGCTGTTCAGTTTGCTTGGTGTGAGTTGGATTGTCATTTATTACAAATTCAAAAATGGAAAAATAAAAAAAGTTTAACGATTATTATTGAAGTCTGCAAATCAAACAGAACAAAAATAACCGAAGAGAAGAGCCTTCCCACGTTCGTACGAGTCTCGCCAAAGGCTTCGAACTCTTAGTGAGAGCTTCCTATAGACACCCCGATACTCCTTTGGGGATCGTTCTATCGCGATCCTTCTAAATGACTGCTGCTGGCGAAGTCCTTGAAGGGTTAAGTCTTGGGTGGGCATGATTTAGGGGCACATCTAAGTGCTGCCAACATGAACCCCGGGGACAATCTTTCGATCATCCGTCTCCAATCCAACCTCCAAATCGTTCTGCGCATCAGTCACCAGGGCACCATTTTGCCTGAGTATCTTGGAACATTTCGTCGAGGGCTCAATACTTGAACTTGGCCAACAACTCCTCTTCATATACAAATGAAAAAATCAGAAAGTTAAAAAAGTTTAACGTTTATTTTTGGACTACCCATAACTCCGGAAATACTTCTCAGATCGCACGAAACACGTCATATTTAAACTCGTCAGACCGATATTAGCCTTGTCAGAACAATGTTGGATGGTCGCAAAAATTAAGGTTAACTTTGAAAAATGCATTTTTTTAATTATCATAAATAAGAGTGAAAAAAAGTGAAAAAATCAAATTTGACCAAAACAATCCACCAATACCACAGATGCATGGGGAGGTAGTGCACGTCATTCTGGTGCATTCTGGGCGTGCCCTTGCGCCGTGCACGTGTGGACCAGTCGATCCAATGACATATCAATTGGCATAAGGAAATGATGACAGTTCAATAGTGTGAGTAGTGTTAACGTGTCAATGGAAAAATGGGAGAATTTATTTTGTTTATAAATCCACGGGTCCACAGGTCCACAAGTCCACATTGTACATTGCTCATATATAACCTCCTATGCTCTATCTAATCTCATTTTTATTATCTTTGTCAACTGTCACTTTATAATATGAAGAAAATTGTAGCATCAATACTGAAAAGTCCACATAAACAAAACTGATTTATGTAATATGCCAGCTGTGAGCATGAAGAATAGTTCTTTTACAAGTCTCCGCATTACTTCCTAAGTAGTCGGTGGACTTTGTGGACTTGTGGACCTGTGGACCTGTGGATTTGTAAACAAAATAAAATCCCCGATTTTTCCATTGACACGTTGACACTAATAGCATTAGGAATCAACCACCAAATGATTGTGCCAATTGATTTGTCATTGGATCGACTTCAATCCATTTTTGGAGTATATTTGATCGAAAAATGTAAGAATTAGGTCCAAATTTCATCAAAACCGAAGAAGAAGGAAATATGTGTTTTTGAGGTCAAAAGTGATTTATTCCGTACTAATTGGGAAGTAGGTAGATATAGAGATTCGCCATATACACTACTTTGCTCAGGTGGTATATCCGGATTGTCATTCCATATTTGAGTTTTCTTGTACTCTTTCCACTGTGCATCAATTCTTGGACGTTGATTCTGTTTAAATGATGCATACTTTTGTTGTTTTCGTCCTTGTTTTGTCGGATTTGCAGCGGTCCAAGCGTTTCGATACAAGTTTTCACGTATCTTTGCACTCTTTCCACCATTCCAATATCGTTCAATGCCTTTTTTGTCAGTCACAATCACATCGTCACTGTAGCCATCTCCATCTCTGTCTTCAACAAGTACATTCCAACCACCATATCGTTTAGGATTGGAATCAATCGTGTACTGGGCACTTTGAGCAGATCGAAATGCATCTTCATATCTGAGATCGTAGTCATGTTCTGCAAGGATTGCACTTGCTGCATGTCTGGCAAGTATGTCTTTGGTGTTTTGTTTGAATGGATTGACGCCTTTCTTCCTTTTTGACTGTGTCGGGTTTCTTTGTTGAATCTGTCGAAGAATATTTTGATCGTTCATTTAATAAGAAATAAAATATTTAATTTTATATAAATGTTTCATCAAAAACAAATTACATCAAGAAGAAAACAAGGAAGCAACTTAACACAGAGAATGTCGTACAATTCATTCGATAATTTATCAATCTCAGAGTATGTCAATCAGAGGCTGCAACAAGTTAAGACCTCCAATGTCGGAAAAGAACTTCCAAGTGCTATTCATCCTGAATTATTGTTCAATCGAAATAGTGTGAATGTACTCATTGGAAATAGAGGAAGTGGAAAGACCTACAATGTCCTCAGAGAACTGTTGAAAGTACAGGAAGTGCCTCTCCAAGATGAGAGATTTCACTTGTTTGTGTACGTCACTGACAAGCACCATGATGGTACTTTTGAGTGATCCAAATCACTTATAAAGATTCCAATTGTGAAGGTAAAGTATAATGAGATTTTCGCATTTCTGGAGAATCTTTCAACAACAAAGGCAGCACACGAAGAAATCATCGATAATAACTGGGAAGAAACAGTGACAGATCAGTCTAGGAAATCAATACTGAAAACACTCCATCTTGATTCATTTCAAGAACGTAATCTTCAAACAATGATCCTCCTCGACGACTGTAGAAGAATCCTCAGTGAGCGAAGAACCAAAGCGAATCCTTCAATTCTGATGGACTTGTTGCTGGAAAATCGCCAACCAAAGTTCACATTCTTTCTCACCATTCATGAACTATTCTCATTGTCTCCAGATATGAAGTCAAACATTGATTCAATATGGATCTTTGGTGGATTCAATAATGAACGAATCAGGAGAGTTTTCAATCAACTGAACGCACCGATGGAATGCAAAGAATTCTGGAGTACATACAAACAATTAACAAAGCAACAAGCAGCAATCTTTCGATATGGTCAGAGCGTAAGTATTGATTACCTTGTTGTTTAAAATCAATCTGATTTGTTCAAAATTGTTTAGGTATTTTTGAAATGATTCTAAATGATTTAAACACAATAACGTTATTTTTAAAATGATTTTTCACTTTTTTAATTCATTATAATTGAGTCTATCAGTTTTTGAACCATTTGAACCAGAACAGATAAATTTAGATTCAGTTGAAAGTTTTCAGATGTATTTAAACAAGAATGGAGAGATTCTGAAACGATATACAACAAATAAACTGAACAAAATGATCAAGATTGACGGATACAGAATAACCAAGACCAAAGGCGTAATTGCACTTCAAAAAGATTACTATGGTGGTTCTTCAACAATGAATTATACAGATTCACCACAAAAATATGATGAACTTGTATCAAGAATAGCTGTGCTTGAAGACATTGTTAAACGTCTCGCGAATGCTATTGACACTAAGAATCAACGTTGGGGTTAATCTTCAATGAATCCTGATCATTGATGGAATCAGATAAATGTCCCAAACAAATCAATAACAATGCATCATCTTTGATTGTTTTTGTTGAAACCAGTTGAATTAATTGTTTTTGTGCTTCGCTCAATTGTGAGTCAAACTCTAGCTTTTTCTGTTGATTTCGATAGTACCATTCTCTTTTACTCATGCGAATTGCATTCTTTGCATCACTTTCCGATTGATAAAACTTTGGTCGTCATTTCATTTTCGTTGACATCTTTTCTATGGAAATAAAAAATCGAATTTAAATATTAGAATTCATTTTTTTATCCTGTAAGAAAGATATGGAGAACATCTCAATAAAGATCATCAATGAATTTGCTCAAAAACTGGGAGTTGACTGGGATGCTTTACCGTTAAAACGATTGATTGAAACAGCCACAGATGCTCTAAGAATGAATGGCTTTTCCGGTGATGTAAACAACACGAATGAGATTGAACAATTCATCAGAACATTTCCTGTTCGGAATCCATTGATGGCACCAGTGATTCAAGAATTAATGCAAAGACAGAATAACCAACCCATTGATGCACAACAAATTGATGCGAATGCTCAGCAGAAAAGAAATACCCTTGAAAATCAAATGAGATTGAACCAAGAGATCAGACAACGACGAATTGTACAACCAAATCAACAAGTCATTGAGCACGAGCAAGAGCAGAGAAGACAACAAAGAAGACACCAGCAGAATCTCAATCAGGAAATCCGAGAAGATGAACAACGAACGAGATACCAACAGATGTTAGCTCACTTTGAAGAACGAAGACGAAGATTCTTAAATTTGAATCAAGTCCCCATTGAAGAAGATATTGTACTACCACAGCTCCCACAAACACAATTGAATGCTCTGATGCTGAGAGATGTCGATAATGTTCGAGCATTTGCTGCTGCACTCGAGAATGTAAGGGCAAATTTGGCTCCCGCAGGATACATCGCAGATCAACAATATCGAGACGCGAATGGTCCAGTTCAATTGTATTTTCGCAATAATATCGCATCATTTGCAGACATTGAAGCACGACTCAGAGAAGTATTCACAGTAGAGAATTTCCCATTCAAGATCTCTTTTGACTTTGCAGTTCTGAATTCGGTAACAGATCAAAATGGAAATACCACTTATGAAGAGAATACACCATTCTATCAGAACTCAATGAAAACATCTCCAATTACCGTCCAAAATCCTCAAGACATTGATGCTGTTATCAACACAATGAAATCAAGAATCAGAGACAGTTTTGAAGTCACAGTGATTGATACAAAACGAGTGCCTTGTGCCATTTATGGAGCTGCTTTTTATGTGTACCGATTGAGAAATGGTGGTGCTTGCGTTCCAGGATTGAAAGAACATATTGCTCTTCAGACAGTGTTTTATGTTGACTGGAAATACAAGATTTGTATTTTCACAGCTCTGACGTATCTCACTCATGGAAAAGAAGCTGATGGAAAGACTATCTGTCGTGATTCACGCATCAAGATCGCAAAACAACATTTCACTTCATTCTATCAGTACTCAGACCTCATAGTCCTTTCAATAACCCGAAAAATTTACAAATCCGTAACATGAGGGTGAGATGAGAGATTTCTGAAGTAGGAATTCAGTGAGGGTAGTCATTCCGCGCCGAAAGGCCCCTGTATCGAGAAAATCACCTAAAATATGGGTCAGGTTGTCATTATGGGATTGATCATCGGTGACAGTCATCAAGAGGACAGATTAGAGTTTATTCATTTCACATTGTATTTCTCTCTATTTATTTTGTAAACATTAGACACATGTTAATCCAATTCTCGTGATCTTTCGAATGAATTCTTCTTGTCGTCAGATAAAGGGAGTTCCATCCTCAACTATTAGAAATATGATATTTAGATAAACCTCCTTAACAACTCACTCTTCGAACCTTTCTCACAATCATTTCCATTTCCACAACCCGCAGATGACTTATTATCTGCACTGGAACACAATCTTGTCCCAAAGCCTTCTCAACATGGAAGAAACACATACCTCAACAGAACTTAAACCAGCTCTTCCAGATGAACGCCACTAATTGGTTGACTGGACACCCCTTCCCTCCAGCACCAATACCTCCACTGCAGCCATACCCAGTCTCGCCTCGTCCATACGCCATTTCTGAAGTCTTCGTCATTCCACAAGTGCGAGATATTCCACCAGTCCATTCTGATGAGCCCATCACGCCGTCACGCTCTCCGTCTCTGCTCGCCACACTCTTCTCGCCGTCCACTGTCATCGACAAGAACGTGAGGCAGAAGCAGTTCAGCGAGCATCTCACAATTCACGCGGCAGCCCTCGACAGCTTCGGTCAATCTTCCACATTCTCGTTCGCAACAATCTCGCAGAACATCTTCCACCTCTCCGCCCACTCAGATCGCTGCTGAATCGCAACGGATAGCCGAAGATGCCGAGTTCGCTTTTTTTAATGCTCATCATACACACCCGTCATCACACTCGCTCCACCTGCCCTCGTTCAACCCGTGCACACGCCAACACACTCCCATCCCATCAACGAACATCGCAAACACCCTCCCTCCCGCATACAACTTCACTGAGCAGTCGAGCCTCCTAGCAGTGGTCATCGCTGTCGACATGATGATGGGAATGCTAGCAGGCTTCCTCTCGCTCTCCCATCGCAGCCAGCGCATCACTGCTGCTCTCGGAAGGATCAGCGATCCTCCGAATGTTGGGGATGACAACCCTCTTCCGCATCATCAAATGTCACTGTCCATTTCTCGCTGAACTATCGAATACTCAGCATGTTCCCTTCGTGAATGATCGCCTCATCAACAGTTTCTCATACCACACAATCGGCACTCACTTTGATACTCCCATCCTCAACATCAATGTCCACAACCCACACGAGAAAACGCTTGTTTACGTGATCTCGCCGACAGGGCGGAAGAGGCAGGCTAGCCTTCCTTTCAACCAACTGCACTACTTCATCTTCACGCGCTCGTTCAGCAGAGATCTCTTCACCCAGCATTACATCAACTTCTTTACCCTCTTCGGAGATGAGATCCATCTAATCGGAATAAGCAGCTCCCTCGACACTCAATTTGAATATGACGGGAGTGTTCCAACCATCCGCGTTGTGTCGAATCCTGCTGTCGACTTTCGATTCATCGACGCGGATGGGGATCTGCGCTCTGTGTATTTCGATCAGCAACGACTAGTTTTGGAAGTTGAGGCTGATGTCTTCTTGAAGAGAACGATCCAACGGGCAGTCGATGCAAGAATTATTCTTCGATTTGTGGATGGACAAGAAGCAGACAGCAAAATGGACGGAGTTGATTGTGAGTGGGCCGACAAAAGCGACATCGGAAGCAATGAAGAGAACAGTGCCGAAGACGGTGATGAAGACGCACACAACGAGGAAGAGACTGAAGAAGGAGATCGTGATTCATATGACCCGCATTTCGACCTCAAATCGGAACACTCCCTCGATTCCATCGGCCACATCCAACATCTGTTCACCGAACAGGCCTCCAACTCCGACACAGACGATGCCCTCTCTTCAGACAAACGCGAGATCGTCCAAAAAGCGCACCCACAACGCAGAAGGAATGTTGTGTCTCGATACAACAGAAATTACAACACATCACTTACTCCGAAATATCCTGTCCAGCCGCTTTTCACCACTGTCTCTC
Source organism: Blattamonas nauphoetae (assembly GCA_033064195.1). NCBI lineage: Eukaryota > Preaxostyla > Oxymonadida > Blattamonas > Blattamonas nauphoetae. The sequence goes on along the minus strand of JARBJD010000620.1, from coordinate 11,592 downwards.
TCCGCCTCGTGAAAGTGAGGACGATCTGCACTGTCAGGAGAGATGAACGCAACGGCTGAATGGATTCTGCCATTCGTCCGATGTCACTTTGATACCATTCGGGAATCGTTTGATCGAACCGTCACACGTCGTCTCGCAGAATTTCTGATGCTGCCTGATTATCTGCTGGACGTGCAAGTGAAAAAGATGCGAAAGACAGGCCTGACCCAGTTGGAGTCCACGTGTGTCGAATCAGTCGAAGTTGTAGCCGACGTGGAAGTGCGGTCGGAGATAGTTGAAGTGCAGTCCATCTTGGTCACATTAACGACTTTAGGAAAACTCGACGAGCACTTCATCCCCATCGCGTCGGATGGAATCACAGACATCTCGTTGTAGGGTAGAGATGACAACATCTACCTTCTTCGTCTTCGGGAAAGGATCGCTCGAGTTGAGCACCGTTGTCGTTGACATGGAGATCTTGAATGCGCAGAAGAGCGAGCGCGGGAATGAAAAGTTCTGTCTTCCTCATCTCGTGTTTTCCCGCCCTTTCGCTATCTGACTCAGACTCAGGACTGGCATCCACACATTCACTTTCGCGCCTCAAACTTTGCCACTCCCGAGCCATCACCCAAAACACAGCCAGCCCGAACACCAATGACATCCCACTCATCACGGCCCAAATTACCTCGAAGGTTGTTTCTGTATGCATACCAGAATTACGAGTGACCCTCTTCGAAGAGAAGAACCTGGCGAGTCTCTCCTCCGCCTGACTCTCCACTCCACCGACGATGTCGGCGAGAAAGCAAGCGAAGCCCTGCTGTCCACTGCATTGAGTGAAATCGAGATAGAATCTAAGGACGATATTCCAACTCGAATGAATGTGAAGTGCGACTCTTACGAGACAGTCCGATTGTCGCTCCTGAAGTTGGTCGAAAAGGCTCCCGCTGCGACTCCGAACCCGAAAGAGAATAAGGAGCGAACGAAAGAAGAAGATGTTCAAGTCCCTTGCTCAACAGGAAGGAAAGAAGTTCGCCACTACTATCCACACACAAGAGCCAATCACATCACTCGACTAGCTCCCTCTCCCCTGCACCATCCTCCAAAACAAGCTCGTCAGCTTCAAACCATCCGAATCGCCAAACTGGCTGACTTCCGCTCGACACTCGAATGACTCTAAATGTTCATGAGGTTCGCCAGCCATGACTCCAAAGCCGCATCTCTCTCGAAACAGACCTCTTCACCGACATCCAGACACTCAAGCAGGCCAAAGCCAAGAGAAGTGATCATGGTCAGGCCGATCCATCCGACCCTGTGACCCGGCTGTGCTGTGCCATCTTTCATGATTTGTGACGGGAACGCCCTCGCTGTGGACATCATTGACAAGCTGATCGCATCCAACCTGCACACCACCCTCATCACCACCATCGCCAAGACAGGCGCTGCTGTCACGTCCAGCATGCTGGAAGCCCTCCAATCATTCTCGTTCGGAAGGGCATCGCAGATGAAGACGCTCTTCAACGCCGGTGTGGTTGATGTCCTCGTCGACGCCCTCTACGCGAAGGATCCGAATGCCGCTGACACTGCGTGTGTCACCATGTCTGCCTTCGTCGCTCTGTCTGGCGAAGACCCCGCCATCTTCCGCGAGAAGAAGAGAGACGACAAGGTGGAAAAGACATTTGTGAAGCACCAGCAAGCTTTTGAGAAGACCTGGTTCAGCAGCCAGCTGCACCAGTACCAGGAGCACGTGGAGAGGGGACACGATCACATCCGCCACGATTCACCAGACGAGGCCTCGCTCGCCCCGAAGGAGTACGTGTTTATGAAAGGCAAGCACGATATGTGTGCCCTCCACTCGGCTCTCTATCTGTACCCCGTCGCCCTCGCCATCCCACACTCCCCACACGGAGGAAACGCTCACTATGCTTTGGCCATTCTGGCTGAAGGGAAAGAAGAGGAGCACTTTAAGAAGTCGATCGTCTCTTCAACCTACGCTGCCTCACTCCCGTCACTCATTCTCACCAACGAGGCCATCCGCACGCTGAGTAAGGACGCCAAACTGGCCATTGCCGACGAAGGCTTCTTCGGAAGGATGTTCCAATACCTGTCTCAGCTGCTGAAGACCAAGTCACTGGGCATGAACACAAAGGCTGTGAAGGCAACCCTGCCTCCCCTGGAGACAGAACGAACGTGGGTCTGTCTGGTCATGTCTGTCGCCCACAAAGTGCTCGTTGACCGCAACCACTCGACAGAGGAGTTGTTCTACAGCAACCCCCCGTTCCAGTTGTCGCCCTTCTGCAAGAACTGAAGGTGGACAACACAGAACACTCCGACCTCATCCGCATTGGCACCTCGCTACTCTTCGAGATCTGCATAGAATGCGAGCTGGACGAGGAACTCGAGACCCTCGCTGATTTGGGTGCAGTCAAAGCTACCACCCCCTTCCTCCTCCACTCCAACCCTGACGTCTCCACAAACTGCGACTTCGTCATCAGCCGTATCATTCACTCTTCCTCTGCTATTCACAGTCATCGAAGATGGTCTCGCAATTTACGAACTCGACACTTCGCCAAGAAACGATCAAGTGAGACGAGAGGGAAGGAGAGGAAGGAACAAGAGTGAAGAGAGGGAAGGAGAGGAAGGAACAAGAGTGAAGAGAGGGAAGGAGAGGAAGGAACAAGAGTGAAGAGAGGGAAGGAGAGGAAGGAACAAGAGTGAAGAGAGGGAAGGAGAGGAAGGAACAAGAGTGAAGAGAGGGAAGGAGAGGAAGGAACAAGAGTGAAGAGAGGGAAGGAGAGGAAGGAACAAGAGTGAAGAGAGGGAAGGAGAGGAAGGAACAAGAGTGAAGAGAGGGAAGGAGAGGAAGGAACAAGAGTGAAGAGAGGGAAGGAGAGGAAGGAACAAGAGTGAAGAGAGGGAAGGAGAGGAAGGAACAAGAGTGAAGAGAGGGAAGCGCAGGAACCAAAAGTTGGAAGGAGGATCACACCCATTTTTCCATTTCGGAAACGCACAATGACTGTTATTTCATTTCTGACTAAATTTTTGAACCTTTTTTCTTTGAAACACATTTTCATTTTGTGATGACGTCTAAATCTGCCAATTTGCATCTGTCAATCGATCGGACCCATTTTGAATGTTCATGCGCGATTTTTCGCTTCTACGGGCATTTCGGCGCGGAATGACTACCCTCACTGATATACTATGATTGATATCTCTCATCTCACCCCCATGTTCCGGATTTTTGAATATGTACGGGTTATTGACACTACTATCACTAGTCCAGCATTAGTGAAAATTCTCAAAGAGTATCCGGGATTCAACATCTCAACAGAAATAGACAAATTTGTAGAATTCTTCAATGTGAACGTACATATTTATGAAGCGATTGAAAAAGACAATGGAGGTTCATGGATTTATGCTCTTTCAAAGTCATTCCTCTCCCCACTGGAGAACGCTAGAGACTTTAATTTGTTGATGATAATTCTTGAATCAGATGCACATTTGATGTTCGTTTCAGATCCACAAAAGCTGACGAAATTGATGATTTGTCCACATTGCAAAGACTATTGTCGACCTTATAATTCAAGAGGCGCAGGCACAAGAGACTTCAACAATCATTTGAAGAAATGTCTTGAACAGGGTATCAAAAATGAAGAAAGATCAGTGGATTTGGACAATGCTTCAGCTCCGATACTATCTGCAGTTCTTGACAATCCAACAATGTCTTATCTCTTGTCCCGAGGAAGGATGAACGAATACAAGTATACAGATCAATTCTTAACATTCGATATTGAAACAATCATCGGGGAATTCTCAATGGATCTTCCTCAATCTGAAAACACACAAGAGAAGAGTACAGTTCTGAACAAACATCACTTGTATTCATTAGCGTTTTCTTCTTCCCTTCCATATTCATAAACAATGAAAGATGTAAATAGACTCGAATGTTCATATGACGAAAGAGGAAGAAAATCAGTGTATCTTGACAAGAGTTTTGAATCAATGAAAGACAATGAAGATGAATGGATCAGGATGTGTCTCAAAGCTGGATTAATCGATGCTGATTTGACAAAAGAGAAGATCCAAAAGCAAGCACACACTATTGGCAGTAGTGTATAAGTCGATTCCCGATATCTACCTACTTCCCAATTAGTACGGAATAAATCACTTTTGACCTCAAAAACACACATTTCCTTCTTCTTCGGTTTTGATGAAATTTGGACCTTATTCTTACATTTTTCGAGAAAATATACTCCAAAAACGGATTGAAGTCTATGCATTGACAAATCAATCGGCATGATCATTTGGTGGTTGTTTCCAATGACTATTGCTGTCAATGTGTCAATGGGTAAATCGGCATTTTTATTTTATTTACAAATCCACAGGTCCACAGGTCCACAGGTCCACAATTCCACCGACTACTTAGGAAGTAATGCGGAGACTTGTAAAAGAACTATTCTTCATGCTAACAGCTGGTATATTACATTTATCATTATTGTTTATGTGGACTTTTTACTTTTGATGCCACAATTTTCTTCACATTTTCCATTGACAGTTGAAATTTATAAGAATACAGGATATTGATAGATATTCCATGTGCAGTACGCTCCGTGGACCCGTGGACCCGTGGATTTATAAACAAAATAAAATCCGGGAATTACCCATTGACACATTGACAGCAATAGCAATGGTGAAGACCCATTGTTTCATTCTGCCAATTGATGTGTCAATGGATCGACATGTCCACACGTCCACGGCGCACAGGCACATCCAGAATGCACCAGAATGACGTGCACAACCTCCCCATGCATCGGGACCATCCGTGGATTGTTTTGGTCAACTTTGATTTTTTCACTTTTTTTCACTCTAATTTATGATTAGTAAAAAAATGAATTTTTCAAAGTTAACCTTAATTTTTGTGACCATCCAAAACTGTTCTGACAAGGCTAATATCGGTCTGACGAGTTTAAATATGACGTGTTTCGTGCGATCTGAGAAGTATTTCCGGAGTTATGGGTAGTCCAAAAATAAACGTTAAACTTTTTTACTTTTCTGATTTTTTCATTTGTATATGAAGAGGAGTTGTTGGCCAAGTTCAAGTACAGAGCCCTCGACGTAATGTTCCAAGATACTCAGGCAAAATGGTGCCCTGGTGACTGATGCGCAGAACGATTTGGAGGTTGGATTGGAGACGGATGATCGAAAGATTGTCCCCGGGGTTCATGTTGGCAGCACTTAGATGTGCCCCTAAATCATGCCCACCCAAGACTTAACCCTTCAAGGACTTCGCCAGCAGCAGTCATTTAGAAGGATCGCGATAGAACGATCCCCAAAGGAGTATCGGGGTGTCTATAGGAAGCTCTCACTAAGAGTTCGAAGCCTTTGGCGAGACTCGTACGAACGTGGGAAGGCTCTTCTCTTCGGTTATTTTTGTTCTGTTTGATTTGCAGACTTCAATAATAATCGTTAAACTTTTTTTATTTTTCCATTTTTGAATTTGTAATAAATGACAATCCAACTCACACCAAGCAAACTGAACAGCATGTTAAGTAATGAACAATTAATACTTGTTACCGAACCAGTTCTGACTCGTCGTGGAACATCGTATCTGTCTCATGGAACTTTTGAATATGCTACTGAAGATAAACCTGAGGAGGTATTTCGAGTCTATGTTTCATCATTCATCAGAGGGACAAGACCACATCTGGATCCAAGTCGGTATCATCGATTTGATGACTATTGCACCAAAGAAAAATTCATTGAATCCCTTCAGAGTGAGAATTGTGAACTTGTTGGTGAATACAAAACTTCAGAATCAGTCGTAAGATATCTACATGAAGGGGTTGAATGGAAAATAAAACCAGCACACTGGATGAAAGGTGTCAGTAGTATAGTAGACGATTTGGGAACCAGATTGAAATAGTCGTTGAAATCAGAAACGAAAAGTCAATTCCGATTGACGATTTCTAAATCTTGTATTAAAAGGAATTTAGGCCATTTCAATGATGCCAATATTTGACCTAAATTCCAAAAATATGTCCAATATTTCGACTTCATTTTAAGCGTCAATTTTGAAGCAAATTTTGGTCATATTCCAAAAATGTTGTCACTTTTTTCGATGTTTTTTCACTTTTGAACTCGAACACAGTGAATCCAACTTGAGAACCACTTCGAAAAAAATCGAAAAAAAATCTAAAATGTCGAGGACGATGTGAGTCGTCGATCAAAACAATCCTGATGAAAATCGGTTGAGAATTCGTGGAGCTACGTACCGAACAGTGGTCGAAAAAGTGACCAAAAAGTCGATTTTCAGAACTTGCTTAAAACTGCTGCTATATGGCTCAAACACACCTCAAACACCTTCAAAAATTACAAAATCGATTTCAGAAGGTGAAATTCGCGATAAAAAACACTTTTGGAATTTTTGGTTAGATCAAGGCCGGATCGGGATTTTTCTTGATCAACCCACATTCCATTTTTCGAGTTTCTCCGAATTTTAAAAAAAAATGTATGCGCTTTCAGCACTTCACTTTTTAGGATCACTTTTGCCTCCTATTTGCGTTTTTACACTTCATTTCGCTCGGAGTCGCCTTTTGGTGACACTTTTCAACCTCACTTTTTCACGTCATCTTTCACCACTTTTTTCGTCAGTTTTCGTTTTTTACGTTAGATTTTTCAAAATCTTCACATTTGCGTCCTTCCGACGCTTTTCCTAGGTTCCCGATCACCTCACCTTCATAGTCCTCTTTTTTTGAACGCACCTTTTTTGCACCACATTTTCACCAACTTTTCACTCATATCGATTTTTGCCCCGATTTTCTCACATCACATCTTCTTTCTCACCTTTCGAGGAGGGAGTACTGAATTTTCGCGGCACTTTTAACGACTAGTTTTTTCATAATGTTGGTTTTATGTGTTTTTCCATCATACCGTTTGTCTAAGCTTAAACAACTTCAACACCTTTCATCTCTCATTTCACTTTCCACGTTTCACATTTCAGGTATTCAACTCTCCTCTTCATTCCCCTCATTTTACAACCCATTTTTCAGTCATTCACACTTCACGAGCACATCACAATACTTCATTTTTCGTCGACTTTTTCTCTTAATTAGAACAAAAGAATGTGAAAGAAGCAACAATGAAGTGGGCAAGTATGATAGTGAATGGTGAAATGGAAATAGTGAAAATGGTGGGAAAGTATTGAGTTTGATGAACATCTTCATCTAAATTTCACAAAACTAGAGTACTAAAATGTAAATGAAGTGAGAATGAAACGATAAGGTGAAGTGACGTACCAGATCTGCACGATCTTGATTCTTTGTGTTTTGTTGGTACACCACTTCACCTTATGAACGTGTTCGTCAAAATTTCACAAACAAAGAGAAAAAAAGAGTGAGTGAAGTGAAAAGTAAACGATAAAACAAAATCTCGTACCAGATCTGAACGATCTTTGTTGTTCGCGTTTCATTGGTACACCACTTCACTTTATGAACGGGTTTGGCAAAAATGTTTCTAATTGGAGTAAAAGTGTGAAGTGAAACAATGTTAGCAACGATAAAGTGAAGTGACGTACCAGATCTCTCCAGTCATTGTTTTTCTCACTTCGTTGGTACACCACTTCACCTTATGAACGCGTTCAACGAAATTTCAGAAAACAAGAGGAATTAAGAGTGAGTGAAGTGAAAACTAAAAGATAAAACACATTCATGTATCAGATCTCACCGATCATTTCAGATTGAGTCTCGTTGGTACACCACTTTGTTTTATGAAAGATTAGAGCAAAAATGTCAATAAAGAGATCAAAATTGTGAAGTGAAACAATGTTTGAAGTGATAAAACACATTCATGTACCAGATCTCACAGTTCTTTTTTATCTTGACGATCAAACATTTTTAGTTCTGTGTTCTACCTTGTTTTGATAAAAAAAGAGAATTGAAATCAAATAGTTGTGAAATGAAACGATAAGGTGAAGTGGTGTACCTGATCTGGATGATCACTTCAGATCGCGTTTTGTTGGTACACCGTTGTGTTTTAGAAAAAATGAAGAGCACAAATCGAAGAGTGGTGAAGTGTAAAAAGTGAAATGAAAGTTGAATGAAAGTAAAACAAAGTGGTGTACCAACGCATACAATTTTATCGATGAATCACGAAGTTTCTCGAAGAAAGATGAGGATCAAAATTTTGTTCACGTCATTTTAAATTTTAATTTTGTAAAAAAGTGAGAGACAATGAAAAAAAAAACTGACAATGAAGTGAAAATGAGAGGATAAAGTGAAGTGTTGTACCAGAAAAGAGAATGTCAAAAGTGAAGTGAAAATTCTGGTACGTCATTGTGTCTTATAAAGAGATAATACAAAAAAGAGAGCAAACCTGTTTCAAATATTCAGTGAACAGCACTTTCTGGTCCTAAGACGCAATAGTGTACCTGAGTTTGATGATCACACAGATCGAGTACATGAAGATGTTATATGAAAAGATGAATAAAAAAGAAGAGAATACCTGTTTGGTAAATCACGAGAGACATACTTTCAAACGATAAAACGCATCTGTGTACCTGATCTTCAGGTCCACTTTCGGTTTGATCGGCGTTGGTACATAAGTAAGTTTTAGGAAAGAATGAATTCAAAAATGGAGCAAACCTGTTCAAAACAAGTTGGGAATGAAACCACCGTTCATAAAACAATGTGATGTACCTGAACGAGAGGAGAAGAAAAAAGTCGATGATCGAGAACAAGAATGAGTTGGCAAAAAAGAAAAGAGAACAAATGTGAAACTAGAAAGCGTGACACACCTAAACGAAACAGTAAAGAGCCATCAGGAACTAGAAGGGATGATCTAGTCCCATTGAAGTACTTTCTCTGATCAAACAAGACTGATCGAACCCATCGATGACAGAATCGAAGTCGAGGAAGATCACAAATGATAAAACAACGATTGAAAATTTATTTTTGAATTTTTTAATTTGTATTAAATGAATCCAACTGCGATGTACAAGGAAAGACGTCGAGTATGTTCAGAACAAGCATTAATTGAATCAATGAGAGAAGAGAACTGTTCGCTAGTCTCTGGGTATGTCAGAAATAATGTGCCGGTGACGTATGTTCATGAGGGAGTTGAATGGAGAATCAAACCAAAGTTGTGGAATCAAGGAAACAGACCCCACGTAGCAAAACGTCGACACTACACTCAATCATTCGTTGAAAATGAACTGAAGAAATACAATTGTGAGCTCGTCGGTGAGTACACCAAAGTTCTGGTTCCATTCACATATCGAGAGATTGGCGGAAGTGAAGTGTTCAGAATTAGACTTGATGCATGGTTAAAGGCAACGATAAAGCCCCATCAGAGAAAACAGAAATAAACGCTCAACTTTTTTTATTTTCGGATTTTTTAATTTGTAGTAAATGGCGGCGACACTGAAATTTGTCACAGACATCATCTCGAAAATAAGAGAGCTATTTCCAAACACCACCTTTGAATTCAAGGATGAACATGGCTATGATCGAACATATAATCCAAACATTAGAAACTACCAACATCATCGTGCATATCTCTTGTCAATGCTCAAGAATCCAGATCTCCATTTTGAAGGAGAGATAAGGAATATTACCAACTATCAGATTGATGATTTTATTCACAAACTGGAAGAGCACAATAACAATGCAATGATGAATGAAGAAGACAGCAAATCAAGAATGCAAATCATGAAAGAAAATCCAAGGGTGAACAAAGATGAACTGAAAAAGCAAGTGTTCAAAATGACGTGGAAATTGAAATCAATTGAGGAGAAGCTGATGGATCATTGGATGAAGAATCTGTTCATCATTCAGAAGAACAATGAACAAATGGAAAAAAGAGAAGTGCAGACCTTTGATGGATTTGAAGAATGTATACTACTAGCTGAACCACGAGACAAAGCAGCATTCAATTCTTGTCTCATGGATGCACGAAGGAAGTTCAAAAAGAATGAGGTCGAGAAGGTTGAGGAGAATGGAAAACCATATCAGTTGTACTTCCACAATCACTTGAAGAACGTTGAAGAAATCACAACCTTCATTAAAGCAGTGTTCGACAAAGAGAAAGATCATCCATTCAAGATTAGTATTGACTTTGGAAAGATCATCGAGAGAAAAGACAAAGATGAGACAACTTACAATGACTTCAGACCAGAATTGGAGAACACATCAAAGAGTTTTCCGACAGTGATAAGAAGTGCAGGAGACATCAACGAGTATTCAAAATATGCGATCAATCTGATCAAAGAATCACAAGAGAGAACACTGATGGATACGAAGACTATGTACATTGCATTCCACTCCATTCTGGTTGCAGTATATCGATTCCCAGTCGCAGGAAAAGCCAATGGAATTCTCACTGAACACATCAAAACGAGGAATGTTCGGTACATCGATTCTGAGTACAATATCTGCTTCTTTCAATCATTATCGTTCCTCACACTTCCTGAGGTTCCTGGCATGAAAATATCAATCAATATGAGAAACGTTGAAGCAAAGAGATTGTTCGCACAATGGATGAATCTCACTCATCTCCAATCTCGACAATTGACTCCACATCTTCAGAATTATCCTGGATTTGATATTGCATGTGATATTGAGAAAGCAATGATGAAGTTCAACATCACAGTTCACATTTATGAATACGACGAAGACAAGAAGAAGTATTTCCTCAGTCAATCGTATGTCAACGAAAATGATGATGCAAGAGTTCTCCCACTTCTAATGATTCCACTAACAGCAACCCTCGTTCATGTGATGTTTATTGTTGACCCAGAGAAAATCACTGGATACAAGCTCTGTCCATATTGTCAGTCTAGAGGATTCCAAGTGAAGAATAAAAACTACAGCAGAGATTTTGAGAAGCATCTCAGAGAGTGCAAAGAACTTGATGGTAAACATGTGAAGAAGATCTCTCTTGATAAAACACCAAGACCATATGTTCCACACATCCTCAACAATAGAACGTATGAATTTCTGATGGCACACAAGAGACAAGACAAATTCAAACCAACACAGTACTACATCACATACGATTTCGAAACCATGGAAGATATCATTCTTGACAACTTATTCTCTCATGACAATACTCAGTTGATCTCACACTTGAAGCCTCTCTCTGTTGCATCAGCAATAAAAACAAAATCAGGAGTGAAGTCAATCTACTTTGATCTTCGAGATGGAAGGGACTTTGTGAAGCAATGGATCAGAGAACTCTTCAAATATGCTGAGACAGTTCGAGAGGACAACCTCTATGAGGATCCCAAAAATACTCATCATGTAGCAAAGCCAGTGCAGAATTGGGTCTGGAACAGCTCAGATTCGACATCAATCTCACTTTCGATCTCTTGCCGACAAGGATTGGAAAGTGGTGAGTTTCCTTGGATCCACAACGAAGTACTGATCCGACATGAGAAGACACAACAGGTTCTTTTCGCTTCTTTATTGACATGATGTCGTATACCGGACCAATGACTTTGGATACCAAAGCCGGAGACATTACACCCAGAAATCATTCTTGCTTACGAATCATTTGATTCATCAGACTTACAGTGCTGAGCAAACAAGAACCATTCTCCATATGAATTTATTCCAGTCTGAA